>JACJUY010012100.1:0-18892 GCA_014220935.1 Platorchestia sp. MABIK | reverse complement strand
ATACTAAATGGTGCCTTCCTCCTTCCTCTCTTTGGATCGCCTTTGTAGCAGATAGGGAGGCTTAAACTAACTAATAATCTAATCTAATCTGCATTCATTATCAATGTTGACTTCCTATTTGTCTTTAGCGCCCAAACGGATCAAGCGTTCTCGTCTCGGATGCTGAGTGCACTGCTGTGTGATTAATAATAGATTGCGACTAGGGCGATTGAGTGATAATATGTCATTGAGCACCAGGTTGTATCGCCGCGTGTGTCCAACTCTTGTATCGCCAAATGACCACATCGCCAGGAGATCTTTAAAGCCTGTCCTTTTGCAGTTATATTGCAATAATGAGCATCAATTAAAGCAATTTTTCATTGCCTTACGCAATTATTGCGCCATCAACCGCAGCTTCTCCCATTATTATCGCAATCTTTACAGCTGTTAGCGACATCACACCGTGAGAAAACGCGACCTTTCTGTTTAATATGAATGCCTGAATCATGAGCACAGTCGTTGCATTAATGTAAGCTATTCATTGGAGGTAAATTACCCTCGGAGATTGGAAGCCCCCGAGGGTGGGGTTGCATTCATTCTTCCCTCATACACCCAGTCCCCAGCCTCAGTTTGTTGACCTTAGCAACCGCGGCTCGGCCTTAGCAACGGGCAGCCGCTGAACCCAATCTTTCATTTCCAGTTCTACATTAGTTTGCTTCACGTAAATTTGCGAGAAAAATTGCATGAATCCCCTAAGATTAAATTCTTGTGTGGAAATATTCTGAGGTTGAGTTGTAAAACGTTAAGCATATTTGCCGGAATTAAAAAGACGAAAAAAGTAAAGCTATCAATAAAAAATTTAGGCTAGCTGTAGTTGAGCCTCAGTAGAACCCGGGGAAACGACACGACACGTGCGTGTTGTGTACCCTTGATATGCTGGCAATTAATTGGAAAATATCGATGAACTACGGTACGAGAACTAATTACTACTTGTGAACTAATTGTGTAATTGTAATTGTGAATTCGGAAGTGCAAAAATGTAGAAGGGAAAATTGTAATGAAATGTGTCTTTGAGCAAAATATTTTGTATCAAAGTGTTGAAAAATGTGAGATAATGCTGAAAATTAGTTCTTAATTTTATAGAACTATTATGTGAATGACTGTAATTTTTCAATAGTGTACCTAGCATTTAGGTCTCTCGTCTCGGGTTCTGTTCAACCCTTCAGTTTACAAAAGAAACAATTGCCATGTTCTTTTTTCTTCTATATTTCATTGTAAATATTAGGGATTGAATAACTGGGAAGTTACATGAGTTTTACTTCAAAAAAATGTAATTTCTCATGAAAACTGTGAATCGCGTGTATCCAGTAAACCGTGGTGAAGAGTTAAACCGTAAAACTTTCTCTAATAGTTGCCGCAACAGAAGGTTACGAAACGTTTTTATGAACAATTGACGCAAAAGAACTTTAAAATAAGCAAAGTAAAGCAAAGTCATTCGATCAAAATCTTGTTGAGAAAATTGTTCATGTCGTACAGAATGCAAGCCCTAAAGTCTTGATAAAAATTAAATAAAGAAACGAAATTAAACGATAGATAATCACTATCAGTCCACACATCTTAAAGTGCCCAAGCGCACACGATGTGCACAAGATTATTTATAACTCGCACAGCTGATAGTTTAACTGTTACAGTAATCTCGATTCGATATATCGATAATGTTCCCTGCACATCACCTCATCACGGTGCTCAAGTGTGGTCATTTCCAGTGCTCGCGCTCATTGAATGCCAGTCAAGACGCAGTCGCACCTTACGGGCGAGCAATACAGAATAATTGAAAAGCAGCTCGGATTCTCTAATAAAATATTGCAGGAACGTGCCGAACAATTTCGTCAGGAATAAGCTAGAAAATGAAATCAAATGATCAAATATTTTGTTAGCGCACGTTCCCAACGCTAAATGTGCCATGGATTGTTACACTTGAGAGTCGCTGTGCAATGTTACAGCTGGAAAAAAAAACTCGCTTAACTGTTAACTCAGTTATAATCCCTTAACTTAACTAAACTTAACTTAATTTAGATTCGAATTTTTGTGTGGGATCTAAACTTACTTTGCAGTGCATCAAATATCCGAAAAAGCTTAATTTTTCGCCCATAGTTCGACGATGTTTTTTCTTAGGTGCTACTAAATTGTATCTGTTTTGCAGGCGCCTCTCGCTGCAACATGAAATGGTGCTCTGAAATTGATTACACCTCTACGTATCTTGGGGACTCTTGGCAGTTCTATGAGATATGTAGGATTTCACTGGCACTGGCGCGGCGATTTTCCCCGTTGGGTATAAGGGAGAGCTCAAGCACAATACCCCACTCAACCCAGGTGTCGGAAATGGGTACCGGCTTCACGGGGGAACCGTCATGGTGTCCTATATATAGTGTTAGTTATAAGACATTTGAAAAACCAATGCTTAAGATCATATGTATCAGGCTTGATTGGAAATAAAGCATCCTAAGATGCCGATGTTTGTTTCTGAGTTACACTCACTCAGGGGGTGAGGGAGGAGGTGTGGTTCATGTATATCGTGCGTCATTATCAGTTTACCTTGGGGAACTAGCTCTCCTCAACTGCCTCTCAAGCTTCTTACTACAGATCAGATTACTTGTTTGCTTGTGTCCGTTTTAGATTCAGACCTATAATTAGGTAAGCCTGATTTTCATTTTTTGCTTTTATTGTTCTCTCGTGGAGGAAGCCGGCGTATCGCACAACCGACCAGTTGTGCGAGGGTCTTGCATTTTTTTAGTTCTTAATACTCATTTAACATTTTTGTCTCAGTTTATACCTTCTATTCCTAGCGTAGTGGGCTGTGCCAACCGAGATCCCAAATTTTGCACCCTCGTAGTGCCACTTGAGCTTGTAGGCGAGGTCTGGAAGCTGCGTTTTTTTTTTGTGATGGTCGTTCAACGAGCGGAAACCCACGTTGAACTTTGAATTTACCACTAATCCGACATGCTTACCAGAATAAAAAAATAATGCATATATTTATCATTTACTGATGCCTGCGGTAGTGGCGGGAATGGTAGTAGCAGCAGAGAGTGCTGGCGGCAGTACGTGTGGTCGAAATGATAGTAAAAGTTCTCTCACCGACGCTAGCTCAATCTCCCACTTGCCTGTTGCTCCCTGCTGGTGTGCGTGTGTGTGATTAGCGTGCTACTTTAAAACTTTGATATTAACTTGCACACGTACGGGTACCTCAGTCTGATCTCCTGTGACCATGTTTGCGTATTGCACAGCGTTACGCTGCCTGTGTTGCACAGCACCGTGCTGCCTGCGTTGCACAGCACTGTGCTGCCTGCGTTGAACAGCACCGTGCTGCCTGTGTTGCACAGCACCGTGCTGCCTGTGTTGCACAGCACCGTGCTGCCTATGTTGCATAGCACCGTGCTACATGTGTTGCACAGCACCGTGCTGCCTGCGTTGCACAGCACTGTGCTGCCTGCGTTGAACAGCACCGTGCTGCCTGTGTTGCACAGCACCGTGCTGCCTGTGTTGCACAGCACCGTGCTGCCTGTGTTGCACAGCACCGTGCTGCCTGTGTTGCACAGCACCGTGCTGCATGTGTTGCACAGCACCGTGCTGCATGTGTTGCACAGCACCGTGCTGCATGTGTTGCACAGCACCGTGCTGCATGTGTTGCACAGCACCGTGCTGCATGTGTTGCACAGCACCGTGCTGCCTGTGTTGCACAGCACCGTGCTGCCTGTATTGCACAGCACCGTGCTGCCTGTATTGCACAGCACCGTGCTGCCTGTATTGCACAGCACCGTGCTGCCTGTATTGCACAGCACCGTGCTGCATGTGTTGCACCGCACCGTGCTGCATGTGTTGCACAGCACCGTGCTGCCTGTGTTGCACAGCACCGTGCTGCCTGTGTTGCACAGCACCGTGCTGCCTGTGTTGCACAGCACCGTGCTGCCTGTGTTGCACAGCACCGTGCTGCATGTGTTGCACAGCACCGTGCTGCATGTGTTGCACAGCACCGTGCTGCATGTGTTGCACAGCACCGTGCTGCATGTGTTGCACAGCACCGTGATGCATGTGTTGCACAGCACCGTGCTGCATGTGTTGCACAGCACCGTGCTGCATGTGTTGCACAGCACCGTGCTGCATGTGTTGCACAGCACCGTGCTGCATGTGTTGCACAGCACCGTGCTGCATGTGTTGCGCAGCACCGTGCTGCATGTGTTGCGCAGCACCGTGCAGCATGTGTTGCGCAGCACCGTGCTGCATGTGTTGCGCAGCACCGTGCTGCATGTGTTGCACAGCACCGTGCTGCATGTGTTGCACAGCACCGTGCTGCATGTGTTGCACAGCACCGTGCTGCCTGTGCACCCCTGGGAGTGCGGTGGTGCGGAGGAGACGGATCAGATGTCCAGTTTTTGTGGCGCAGCTGAGGGTTGAGGCTCCCTTGTACACCGGCCCCGACGGAGCTGCTCCTGTTGTCACGAGCGCGATGATGGAGCACCCGCTGCTGGCGTCGCTACATCGCTCATGGAAAAAATACTCGATCCTCGAGTCGTGTATCATCTCACGCAAGCCTCAACTTGCACTCATAATAATTAGTCCCAGTGATGCACAACTCGAAACAAATACCTGAGACTAATTTTTTTCGTATAATTCGAGGTTCTCAAGAAATGTATTACTCGAAGGTCTTCCCTTTAAGGGGGTGCGGCTGCTGTATCTATGAGAATTAGTGCTCCCATGAGAAAATGTGAAGTCACAACAGAGTAAGTTTTTTGTTAAAACTCTGTTAAAAACAGAGTAAGTTTTTTTGTTTTGTTGCAGACGATCTTCTTTTGGTTCAGTGCTGTTCGGTTCTGCTTTTCAGCACCATGTATTTCTTCTCCAGTTTTTATCTTGTTCGATAAACTTCCTTTTAAATTCACTGTCAATATGCGCAAGGGTTTTGTATGGCAACGCATCTTGCCCACAAATTCTCCGTTCCTTTTACTCAATTCTGAATGGTGCTTTCCTCTTCCATTTCTTTGGCACTCCTTTCTTGTAGTTAGGATTGTTGAAACTAACTTTTCTAATCTAAATCTAATGGCATAGTTCTGGTGCCCCGAAGTAAAATTTGAAATAAAATCATTTTCTAGTGCTTGGCTCCTCATTCTGAAAACTAAGCACCGCCTTCCCAACTTATCCATGCATCCTCGACCTTTGTGTACGTATCACTACATCCAAATCAAACGTCCGATGTCTACCGAGAGGCGTCTTTCATTGTGCACAAGCGCTCTCTGATGAAATTGAAAGGCCTCGTCAGCAGATGTGTGTGACGAGCAGCTTTGCTTTGCCGTTAGCCCAATGCAGAAAAAAATTTCAGACGCCGTTTTTTATCTGAAACGCTTATTGTAATTGGAGATGAATGCTTGTCATTTAGATCAGTAACATCTTGTAATGTTCACGTCCCACGGTACGCGTGTATGCACGTACTCTGGCACACTTGCATGCGCATGCGAGAGCGCAAAAACACGTGCCCCCTTTTTTACATTCGTGCATTTTCATGCGAAGACTAATGATACGATGGATTAGGTGATTAATGACTGCAGTTCCAAAAAGGTTTGACGCTTCAAAGGAAATTTCAAGCAAGATTTAGCTCCTTCAGTGTGACTGGCACACAAACAGTCTCTCACAGGGTGCCTGTGAGTAAAAAAAACTCGAGTGAAGGAGTTAATTCCGAACGCTTCAACATAGAAATCTACTCTAACTCGACAACAAATGCATTTTCGGCCAACCTCGCCAAGACTACGCAACGTCTCTAGTAGCGCATAGTTCAACCTATCTGATACGCTCAGCAACGACACTGCAGCGAAAGTGCCGGAAATCCTTCCCTCTTTACACTCTTCAAAACTCCATTTCATTTCAATATTGTGAATGCGCTAAAATGGTGACGTACATGCGTGTTTGCTTGCGATGCTATTCTGGCATGCGTGGTCGACTTGGCAAGTGGGAGATGTAGGATATCCTGTAGGTGTGTTGGTGCTCACCAGATAAACTAGGAGGACAGGTCTTGCGCATCGTGCTGCGCACGCGACGAAAAGCGTGCGCTAGCCAGTGCCATATCATCTGTGTGTGATAATGAACGAATTTTTTATGATGCCTGTTCATTTTTATTGTTTTCACTCGTTTTCGAGTTTGTGCTTTTCTCTTAACAACTTGAGATTCTTTCTTCAATTTACGATCCTATCAAGCTGTGATTCCGTAGGAGCAGAAGCGCTTTTGTCACGACGTTGATTCTGAGGCATCGCTGGTAGCTGTAACATTGTTTACTGGTAGCTGCCTGTAACGTAGTTCATTTCTAATTTAGAACTGTTTGTGAATGTTGCGCTGATAGCAGTCGTTTTGATACTTCTTTCTTTCCTTTCGTAACTGCTTTACGACTTCAGAGTCTGCTATTATACGATTGGAACTATTTTATTATCGAAACCGCTGGTTCAAGATAGTGTCGCTGCTGCGATCTGCCGCAAAACTATTTGGTGCTGATTCGACACTTCCTCTCTAGAGTTCAGAATTATCTAGTTTTTATTTTTCAGGATTTCTTTTGCTCTCGCAAAAAGTGGCAGTTTGTTCACAACTACTCTGTATCGTTCTCTGCTGTGTCAAATGCCTGTAATTGCCTGCTTAGTTCTAGCAGCAGCAAAGGGGCCATTGCACAATTCTGATGCCTGGCTGCTGAATATTGATGTTCGTTGCGTCTACGTGAATAAGAAGAGTATTTTCGTGTAGTTCTTACATACACGCATTACGTTTAAGTGACTGTACTGCAGAAAAAGTAACTTATTGCACATTCAACTTGTTGAAGTTTTAAACATTTGAAAATTGTTGATTTTCTTTAGCATGTAAACTCCGTAGCTCTTTTTTCGTTCTGCGGTGTTTCGTTACCCCAATTTCATCTAGTCACCTCTATTTCACAAATATGATATTCACTCCATGTATTTATCTCTATTTATTTTATTTGTATCCAATTCATTTTTATTCAAAGTTTATTCAGTTAATCATTCAGTTATTTAATTATTTGTTTAATTCGTTTCAATGTTCTCTTGATAAAATGAAATGTTCATTTTTGTGACCTCTAACGAGATGTGCGCTTTTCAGGCGGTGAAGCAGCGCACGCGCCATGCCACACATCGCCCAGCTCGTCGTGGCGAAGACTGGCGCCACAATGTGGCGGTTGCGGCGGCAGATTTTCGGAGGTCTGTTCATCGCCGTCGCCCTCTGCCTCTTTTACTTCCAGTTCGCCGCCAACGAAAGCATCACTTCAGTCCGACACCAAGAACCTCCCCTCAAGAGAGATCTCAATTCCTTAGGTCAGATTGATTTTGTTGGTGGGGGAGGCGCTTCTGATGACGGAACTGCGTTTCAAAACAGGCAGTCATCCGCCAGGGTCAGATTTGTCGCTAAATCTCAAGATCAGTTGGATGAACAGCAAAGAATACTTAGCAAACACAAAGCTGTGTATGTGGACGATGGTAGAGGCGAGGGAGCTCCTCAAAGAGAAGAAGTTTCTGACTATAACGACGGTCGTAACAATAGACTTGAACTTGAGGCTGCGCAACAACGACAGCAGGCCGTGCAGCGAGCCATGGACCAACTAAAAGAAAACCCACCGCCAGTGATGCAAGCCATCCAACAGTTTACTGGCCCCCCTGCTGCAGTCATGCTGCCAGTCGATGATTCTTTCGGTAGCCCTTGGGGAGGCAATTACAAATACAATCCGTATGGTGAACCCGTCTATGGCAAAACAGACAGGCCGAACTATATACCTAAAGAGAGAGTAGTGCACTTGGATTTGAAAGGGGCTCCTCTTCTGATGTCCATCCTCAAGACCTTAATACCTTGGCTTGCTGCTCACGGAGCTACTTCCATTCTATTGGAATATGAAGATACGTTCCCATTTTACGGAACACTGGCGCAAGTCGCCACCGTTAATCATTATACCCCTTCCCAAATTTCGGAAGTAGTTTCTCTGTGTGAAAAGCATAAGCTGGAAATAATTCCTCTTGTCCAGACACTTGGTCATCTGGAATTTATTTTGAAGCAACAAAGGTATTCTAATTTAAGAGAAGTGCCAGAATTGCCTCAAGCGTTATGCCCGTCTAGAAACGAATCTCTGCAGATGATCTACGAGATGATTGACCAAGTAATGAGTTTACATCCTAAAAGTCGGTACCTTCACATCGGATGCGATGAGGTCTTCCAGATGGGCGAGTGTGAACTATGCAGACAAAAAGCAAAAGATAACTTGTTCTTACAACACGTTGCAACTGTTGCCAAGCATGCACGTTCCAAGTACGGAGTGGGCGTCCTTATCTGGGACGATATGTTGCGCCACGTCTCAAATGTGGCCATGAATGATTACCACCTTGGTGAACTAGTTGAGCCAATGGTGTGGGTGTATGCTGAAGACGTGTACAGATTCGTTCAGCCGTCCACATGGTCCAAGTATAGCCAAGTATTCTCACACGCGTGGGCTGCGTCTGCTTTCAAAGGCGCCTTTGGAGAACAATTGACCGTGCCCAACGTTCGGCGTCACCTCGACAACCACATGAATTGGCTCGACGTGATGGCCACAGAAAGTCCGAAGTTTTCCGGAGGCTTCCGAGGCCTCGTGTTGACAGGATGGCAGCGCTATGACCACTTTGCTGTTTTGTGTGAACTTCTACCTGCCGCAATGCCCTCCTTGGCTATTAATCTTATTGCAGTTACCCACGGTTTCTTCAACAGTACCTTGCAAAATGAGATCTACTCGTCACTTAATTGCGGGCAATCACCCAAGTATCAAACGTGGATTAATTTAGACTCGGATCCATTCTTATGGGACAAGTTTTCGTGGTGTTTCTTCCCTGGTAAACAAGTGTTCACACTTATGTCTCGCTTAGATACCACGCGACGAGATGTGGAAGCCTACATCGATCGCGTAACGAAAAGTAGAGCTTGGATCACAGACTACAACAGACGTCATAACTTTTCTTCGCCGATGCGCATCGACGAAGACCTGGAGGAGTTGCCCGGTCGGCTGCACTCCATGGTGTCTCTTGTGAAAGCCGCTCGCGAAGCTTTAATTGATTGGTTCGATGAATGGACCATAGGAGAGTGGGTCGAGCAGCACTTATGGCCATTGCTGAACAGATTAGAAACCATCCAGAAGGAGTCGGAGCGCATGAAGAGAGTACGGTATTGGCCCGCTCGCCCGTTGCCACTTTTGCACCAACTCGCCCAGTACGGTATCTCAGAACCCACATCGAACGGTGCGGTGTCCGAACGCCATGACGCGAGTCAGTTGCGATTCTCGAACCGTCAACCCACCTAGCATAAAGAGTCCGTAGTTACCGTAGCTTTATGTGTTGTAGTCATGCGTGTGTCGACGCTGTTGATCGCCAAGGTCGCATAGAAAACGGTTGAAGGTTTCATCTGAGTCTCCTACATGTTTTAATATTCTTCTCGATTATTTTATGTCTTCTAGCATATTATCAGAGTTTACAAATCTAGCTTCCTTAGGTATTGTTTTCAATGTAGTCTCGCATAATAAGTCCTTTGTACTCATGGTATGGATAAAATGTCTCATTTAACCTCCTCCCCCCTGTAATGAAAGCTATGTTCGATGGGTAGGTTAAGTTTCTGTTTAGTGCTAACGTACAAATGTCATTTGGCTGATCCTTAATCAAGTCGACCTTACTCTTAACAATGCACAATCATCCTGCTGTCTGAGTGCTTATGAAGCCCGTAGTTTGTTTTCCGATGGCAAACATTTCTACGTGTATTTAAACTACTTGAACTTTTACCCCAAAATTTGGGAAAAAATCGAACTCTGAATGCCTCACTGGAACGAAAAGTGCGATCTTCCCTGTCAATCTGAGTTGCATTCAAAGTTTGCTTTCTGCGCATCAAGCTGAGCTGCACTCAAAGCTTGTGTTTCAACTCATTGGTGCAAGTATCAACGACTACAGAAATATTACCTCCAGCTCACCACAGGATGGTGTGACAGACGCAGGCTGTGTGAACCTCATACCTGTGGCTGCAGCTGCTGCCTGAGGTGTGATGTCGAGGGCACACTTCTTTTAGGGACCGAGCGCTCCTTGGGTGGGGAAATTAGATCTTCTCGGAGCATTTTGGAATCCTGATACCCGCATTGGCGCGGTGTGTTGTGTGTGTGTGTGCGCTAAATTCAGCGTTCTTACGTAAGAGAGCTCTCCTGTGACGAATCCCGAGATACCTGCGACGCAAATAATTCCACTTGCTGCTAAATTTATAGCTGATTTCAACTTCGGTGTTAATGTTATTTTTATGCATGCATTCTTTCTAGTAATGGAGTTCACCCACGCGTTGTTGTGAGCAGCATCGCTCTGAGTGATAGATTTTGTTCATTTCTGTCTTGCTTGCAGATGTTTTTCCAGTAAGATGTTGATTAATGCGCACCGCATGCTTATCGAAAAGTCAATATGAAATAGTCATCACACGAACTATTTTAATCAAACGTCAATTATAACAACCTTAATTAATGCAATTTATTTTTTGCGAAGCAACTAATGGTTATCGCATAGGTACGAAGCTGTCAACGCTCATTTTGATGCCCGGATGATGATCAAGGTAGTCAGAAATATGCTTTGATTTTAACTTCTCTTCTATAGTTTAAAATCTCGGTGGTCAAATATAGGAGTTACGTGATGTTCTCGAGCCTCGTGCTGTGTTTGAATCTTGTCCCAGTGTGAATGTATAGTATCCTCGTATAATTGCACATATTGTGCGTCTGCCGTATAGCTTTTATATAATCGTGTGGGAGGTGGATGGGTTGATTGCATTGACGTGAAATTTTTCCTGAAATTTAAAATTTCCGAAATTTTCTTTATAAGAGTACATTATGCATTAATTTCTACTTCACTTAAAACTTCTGTCAGTGAACGCCTCCAAAAGAGCGGTGTGTAGCAATGAAATTATGCTGTGCAGTTACGCAGGAAATATATTGGACAATGGCATCCTTTGCATTTGAACGCTATTTGTGCTTTGCTAAAATTCGCTCATAAGCTGTGAATTGCGTACGGATGTGTCAAGCGAAGAGTGTGTGGGTTTGTCGGGTCGAGTTTCATTTTTTATCTGTGAATTTTGATGATTCTTCATGATTCTGTAATTTGTTTTGAATGGGAACATTTCTCGTCATTGCTTCTGGCCTCTTAGATCATTTTCCGCTTCCGTAATACGAAAACCTAATATTAGTGCGGAAGAAACAAAGTCAACTGCAGAAGTGATGTTCGATCCTTCGCTTCGTTTGATGTAAAAGTTGCTAATGTGGCCATTATTGCTTTACACGCGCTAAAAAAAAGTTAATTAAAATTTCATAAATTGTAGTGGTTATTCTGAATGATGAGTCAACGGCGTTTGTATAGTTATAATTTTGACTCTGTTTCATGTACAGTTATGTTGACATCATGTTGTTATGATTAGTCCTGACTTGGACGTTTTCTCTTCATGCTTTCCTCTCTTGGACTGTACTACTCTCAGATGCTGCTCACCTGATGTAAGACATGAGTGTTTCGTGTGCTGCCAGCGCAGTTCCAATTTTCTCTTATGCTTGAAATGAAAGTCCCTTGAAGTGTATTTGTTTTTATCAAAAGAAACGTCAAAAAACCTGTGAATTCAACGAACGCAACTAGCCTGACTGTAAATTTTAACA
The DNA here is from genome assembly GCA_014220935.1 of Platorchestia sp. MABIK. Taxonomy (NCBI): domain Eukaryota; kingdom Metazoa; phylum Arthropoda; class Malacostraca; order Amphipoda; family Talitridae; genus Platorchestia; species Platorchestia sp. MABIK. The sequence goes on along the minus strand of JACJUY010012100.1, from coordinate 7,194 downwards.
GCCTGGCCATAAGATTCGAAAATGCGCGTCCGTTGCAATAAGCCGGACCATTCACTATAAACGTCTTTGAATACTTGTAAGCTTAAATTTATTCTCACACGTCTCGCTTAAGTATGAAAGAACTGTAAACTCTTTGTATAACTCCTGTCTTAGTGAATTTCTTATTGGAAAACCGCTTTTACTTCATTATTTGAACCCTGATGCAGACACCTCAGGTAATGTCTCAGTGTCAAGTTCACTATTTTGCACGAATTCTGTGAATTCTCCTTGTATTTGTGTATGGGGATATGATATCTTTATGGTATTTGTATATATGAGTGTTACAAGGCATATTTTCATGCCGGTTTGAAGTTTGTACAAAAGTAGTAATGATTGATTTTAAGTATTCGTAGATTATGTGGTGTGGAAATATGAGTTGGCCGCACTGTTCGTCTGTTGACATTTCATTGGTGAACTAAAAAACGGTAGCAAGTCATAGCTACGTCATAATTACGAGGGAAAATTCTACTGCTAATGCAACTAGTGTATAAAAATTAAATTAAGAACACCTATGCTTCACATGTTTGTCAAATTGCTTACCGTGCACGTTTTACTTCTGAAATTTTCTTTTTTCTTGAATTCAACTTTGCGTCCCGTAAAATGAAAACCAAATTAGCTGTTTAACTCAGGAATGAGTCACACATCTGTCTGACCCACCAGTGGGTCGGATCTCTACCGAGTGGGTTGTTCAAATAACCGTCAAATCAATTCAAATTGCGGGTTTACCAGGCTGAGTTTGCTAAAAGCAAGTGCCAAGCTGAGGGTAGTTTCCGCTGTTCAACAAATTATTTCCTTTACCGTAAACACTGTCGTGGCCCTGTTATGTGTGTGCGCGTCTTTTCTTTTCGAACGAGTTGAGCACGTGATAATCTTGGGTCTCTTTTCGCGAAGCCTTGGAATCTTGATGCCTCTCACAGTGCGCATGGTGTTCGATGTAAGGTTCAGATCGTGAGCATATTTTGCCGTAGTATTACTCGATACCAAAGATAGAGCAGTATTGCCCCGTGCTCATTTTATTTATGGCCGCCTCCCTTGCATGATATCTTGCCCCGAAGTTTCTTTCCACGTCGACTGTGTATGAAAACCTAAACCGCTTATATCGCTGTGCTACTTTTATGTAAGAGGCGCTTGGATGTGCGCATATTAGTACTTGACACTCGCAGGTGAATGACTTTTTGAGCTCATGTACCTTGCATGGATCACATCCTTAAGCTCCTCTTCCTTCTTTTTTCCTTCGTTCCTTCCGGCTTGGTTCAACTCTCATGCATGAAGCACGCAACCACTTTAAAGTTTGGCCTCTAATTTACCCAAATCTTTATGCGTATGTTCATTTATTTCAAATTATACTGTATTACTGTAGGTGGCACTTCGTGTAGCGTGAAATATGTGGCGAGTGTTTGCTGTCAAAATTCAGTAATACTGTAAACTCCCTCTGTGACGGGATTGTTCCAGAGATTCTGAGATTAACTGCGCTACATTGTATGACACAGCACCAGCCACCGAGTCAGCAACACTTGTAAAAAAGATTTCTTGTAACATTCGACTGTTGCAACTCTGTTCTTACTAGTAAGGTTTTGCGTTTTGGAAGCCTCATGCTAGCTCAATGAAGATGGCTTGTGAAGATGGTAACTGATGACGGTGATGAGCGTACTTTTTGCTTTATCTTGCAACCTAATCTGAAGCGCTGCATCCAGGCACAGAATCGTACCTTCAACGGTGAAACTGACCTGTCAAGCAGTCTCCTGTTTGACGTCACCTCCAGCAGTGTCACTCACTTCTCTTCTGCGAAAACCTCAGCAATATATCAAGTTATCTTAACTTGCTCCTTAATTGTGACTTTGTACAACTATACATTAGCTTTTGAGTACTCAAGTATGTTTTACCATGCGCTTTCTTGTGTTGTATGTGAGCATGACGTGCAACCAACCTACAGGAATGATGTCACTCTCTCACAATGTCCGATAAAATTCAGCGACTTGGAAAAAATCGTCCCTGCTAGAGGCCCACATTTGAAGTAGAAATGTTTCAATGAACTAAAAAGAACTAAGTTTGGAAGCCAAATTGGTCAGGTTGTTTTTCTTATAGTCTTCAGAGGCTGTGATAGACCTCTTGAACGGCTGCTAATTTATCTTTTTTTTTTGCTACAGTGCATACTATTTTAGAAACAAAATTCGTTGCCATTTCTTTCCAGCAGTAAAAGGCTGTTCCAAATGGAGGCTTATTCCATCACGTCCTGTGTTAAATACCGACCTCTGAGTAACACCATCGAAGTAGTGTAGCGAAAACAGCATGTATAGCATGAACAATGGTTACGGTGATGATAATAATGGTAAGGCTGCTTAATTTTATCTTATCACTGCGAATTACCTGATGGTGAGCGCGTTGTCTGCATCGTCAGCAGAGTTTACGGCGGTGGACGAGCGAGGGCCATCTCGCCGCTGAGCTGCTCGCTGCGCCCGCTGTCTTCAACAGCAGCTGGATTTTCAAGCAATTACCGTCCACGTTATGGTACCTCCGGCTGCGGAATTTCTGCTGGCGAATCGACTACACAAAGTGTTATTTTTTCTAATTAAATTATTCGAGTGTGGGCTTTTCGCAAAAAAAATTGACGGAGAAAAATTGAAAAAACTACGAGTATTGTAATTGAAAAAAGCTCAAACTCGAGGATTATGAACAAAAAAGACCACACAAAGTGTAGTCAATTCGAGTGAAGAACTTTCGCCGCCGGCTCTGCCCAGAAACCCACGTAAATTATTTCTAAAATCCAGGGCCAGCTTGTCGGCCATGAGTGAGATTATGTTTAACAAGTCAGATTGCCGACTGTGTACTGTACGTATTGAGATGAAATTTACAGTTGATCCAATTGAGGGACTGCACACCGATGTATTGAAGCGTCACGTGTGATCCGTGCACGCTTTCACGTGTTGGTTTGTGTTGGTGCTACGGTTGTGTTTGTTCGTTGATTCCATTAGTCGTGTCTATGTATTGAATGCGCAAGTTTTGTGTTATGGTTAGGGCATGAGTTGTGTTTGTGCCGAGTTGTGTTGGAAACGTTTGTGCCGCTGAGGTGCCCCTCGGCTGCAGCTGTGTTTGTGACGTGCTGAGTCTGCTCTCCTCTACGACGGCTAAGTCAATCTAAGTAATGTACCGAGTAATAAACGTGCGTAAAGTTGCGCTTCTTTTATTCTCCTCTTAGTTGTTTCATTTGTCTGTAAATTTTAGGGACACCGTCAAACGAATTCGATTTTCGTTATCCCAAACGAATCCCTGAACATAACTAACTATTGATTAGCTTCTATGATTGTTACCGTAGTTTAAAATTTATGAAAAATAATCATTATTGAGACTTTGCACTGATGCCCAATGAAAAACTATGATGGCAAAATAGACGGATTGACATTACAGGAGGCAACTTAGTGCTCCAGAGAAGGTAGTTGAAGGCTAGGTAGGCCTTTCTTTTGCTGAAATACAATAGGTTTTTTGTTATACTACGGGCCATCTTTTTTCGGTTCACTGCTGTCCAGTTTTTCAGCACCTACTACTTTCTTCTTCAACTTTTATCTTATTTCATAAACTTTTTTCTCAACTTGATGTTTCTGTACACCTCGTGCATAAATTCTGAGTTCCATTAAGTCTCTACTAAATAGTGCCTTCGTCCTTCCTCTCTTTGGAACGCTTTTATTGCGGTTAGGGAGGCTTAAACTAACATCTAGTCTTGATAGTGAGCAGGAGGGAGTTGTCATGCAGTGAACCGTATGAGACTTGCCAATCCTCGGTAGAAATGAGAGAGGCGAGTTGTATTTGGCGCGACATACTAACAGTATCTGTCCTCGCCAGCGCACCATGAGAAATTAGCGCGTTTAACTGGCAATCCAAGCTACCATTGAAAATCAATGGTACTTGTTGCACGAGTCTGGTGTAGGTTAAGTCCTGCGATGAGCTGCGTTTTTTAGCTTCCACTTTCTCATGCGAGGCCGGCCTTCGTTCTGCGCTGCCGGACAAGACCTTGCACGGTCTTCGACACTTCATTTGTTCACGTCATTCTTGGATTTTCGTTCCGTTGCCACTGTTGAAGCTGTTCAACGATACTTTGTCGTTTTATTGTCAGGTGTGAAAAGCAATAAGGCCATAGTTTTTGCTTTATTTCCATGCAAGTTTTGAATGACACAACACCAAATGTGTGTGCATTTGTACTCCGCTCGAAGTACTCGTACCTGTCATCTAGTACTTTCAAGTACCGCTCAGGAGCAATAGGATCAGCAATAGGCTAAGGTTAGTTAGGTTTTATCCTATGCTCTGAAGGCTAGTGCCTCATTAGAGAGACTGTGAGGTTACTTCAGGTATAGTTAAGCCTTAGGGGCTTTTATCTTTTGTGTCCATTCAGCTTCTTTTGATCCTCGCATCTTCTTCACCATCTCATCTTTGTCTTTACTTTCTATCCATTCCTAACTTGAGGTTTCTATGGACAGGGTATTCTGTGTGGGAACACACGTTTTGCATAGATTCCTCGCTTCCAATAGTCCGTACGGAAAGGTCTTTTTTTTCGCTCTCTTGCGATCACCTTCATTATTACAATGACGTGGTCAACTAACTAATATTATATTCACAGCATGTGTGACTCTCCACGTAGTGAGCACTCTTTCGTCACGAGAACAGCCCTGTCAATTAACTTGGTTAGGACTATTTCTCCACAAGGTCAGTGATATTTTTTCATAAGGTCAGTGCTGTTCTTTCCTTGGTCAGTACTAGACTAAGTTGAGGCGAGGAGCTTCAGAAATTTCTCATCTCCGTAGCCAGCTCCACCCCTGATGGACGGCTTAAGGAGAACAAAAGCAGCACCAGTTGTGCGTGCGCGGCTAATTGGTCATTGAATGAGCCACTCACCTGTTCTGAGGGCAGACAATGAACAGGTCACTGAATGAACCACTCACCTGTCCTGAGGGCAGACAACGAACAGGTCACTGAATGAACCACTTACCTGTTCTGAGGGCAGACAATGAACAGGTCACTGAATGAACCACTCACCTGTTCTGAGGGCAGACAATGAACAGGTCACTGAATGAACTACTCACCTGTTCTGAGGGCAGACAATGAATAGGTCACTGAATAAGCCACTCACCTGTTCTGAGGGCAGACAATTGAACAGGTCACTGAATAAGCCACCTGCTCGGAAGCCAGAAGAACAGATGCCGAATTTCCAAACAATATTAGCTGAAGGCTGTGCTGCTATGACGACATTTCTTAGGCCGCCGTCACACGGAGGCCAAATGGTAACGTTTCATCATAATCATCTACAGTCAGCGGCACCAATCGGTCTGTCCAGCGCCACATAACAGATTTCAGCCTTAGTTTAACTAAGCTGGTCTCAAACTAAGGCTGAAATCTGACTGTATCGTGGCGCTGGACGGACTGAGTAGTGCCGCTGACTAGATGATTATGATGAAATGTTACCATTCGGTCTCTGTGTGACGGCGGCCTTAAACTGTTTGATAGTCTGGCTCTGCACAGACATCTTTGTTCCCAAACCGACGCGGCAAAGGGTGCCACTACACAGATGATGAGCAAATGCCTTCGGGTGAACGCCAGTAAGCCGCAAATGAGAGGAGTGCATCAAAAATTTCCTCCATAGATTGAATTTTGTCGCTGCTTACATTCAAATGATTGAGGAAAAAGTCAAAATTTACATAATAGCTAACTAAACACAATCTCACTGTAAACGAGAACGATAGATTTTCATTTACAGCGCAGGTGTCAACTGGTGCCGAGTCCCTTACGAAAAACCAGGTGAAGTGGGGAAAACAAAACTTGAAGGCCAGGTGAATTTATTCGCAACACATGAGAATAATAAATACATTCAACAGTGCCGAAACAAATGTTAGGTGGGCAAAATTTCATAACTGGTCAGCCGCTTGGTTTGACGGCGCTGCTTTCGGCCATAAAGGAGAAAAGATGAATTGGCGCATCTTCTTTTCCCTCTTCGGTTAATCGCGTCCCATGAAAATGAAAGAAAAATGTTTTAATATAATATTAACGGAGTTATTCCGTTTCGTGATAGCTGTAGGTAAACAGTTATAAGAGTAGGTATAGGTTGTAGCCCATCTAAGTTATAATAGTAGGTATGGGTCGTAGCCCATCCAAGTGATATGGGTGGGTATGGGTCGTAGCCCATCCAAGTTGTAAGAGTAGGTGTGGGTCTTAGCCCATCCAAGTTATAAGAGTAGGTATGGGTTGTAGCCCATCCAAGGTTTAAGAGTAGGTATAAGTCTTAGCCCATACGGTTATCATAGGTATATTCTTTAACCAGGTAAATTTATGGGATCGAAATTTAGGAAAGCTCAATAACAGTTAAATCACTGGTAGACATACTCCAAGTCTACGTGAACTAACCTCAGCTGCCATCAAGTAGGGAGTTCCGTAGACGACGATTAGGAGATCCGAAGACTCCCGTCCAGGCACAGATTCCCCCACAGTCATGGGTGCCGAGGAGAAGAAGGCGGGCGGTGCAGTGTGAGGTAGCTTAAGCCCTCATAGTTCTCCCACGAAGTTCGGTCGCATTTAGACAGACAACGCTCACGCTCATCGAAGCCTCAGGAGAGCGGTCAGAATGGCCCAGGTGAACGCCTCGAACTTATGTGAAGTGAAACAGCAAGTAGAGGCACGAGGCAACTGCTCGGTGGTAGGTGTTCTGCCGGTAAGACTTGCGAGGGATTTAGAAACCGGTTTCTTCTACTAGCCTCTAGTCACAACCGAAGTAAATCGGAAAATTCACAAGACTGGAACAGCCTACCAGTGAACATGAGCTTCCATTTATTGAAATTGCGTTCGTTTTCTTTACTTGTTTGTTTTCTTTACTATGATTATATTTAAGGCCCACTGCGGTATTTATGTTAAGGAAATAGCTTTTTGTCAGTATTGGAACCCGTTCACTCAGTATCAGACACTCAGATCTGCTGTGGCTCCAACTGACACTCAGTATCTGCTGTGGCTCCAACTGACACTCAGTATCTGCTGTGGCCTCAACTGACAGTCAGTATCTGCTGTGGCTCCAACTGACACTCAGTATCTGCTGTGGCTCCAACTGACACTCAGTATCTGCTGTGGCTCCAACTGACACTCAGTACCTGCTGCAGCCCCAACTGACACTCAGTATCTGCT
>JACJUY010012097.1:12070-23394 GCA_014220935.1 Platorchestia sp. MABIK | reverse complement strand
GTCTATTTGGTTTTAATGTTCCCTCTATCACAATTATAATCAGTTCAATTAGATACCAGTAAAAGTGGTAAAGGGAACAGTGAAATTTCCCGTTGAGTTTCGTTGCGTTAACCGTTAGCTCGGGTCCTCACATTTGCCCCCTGGGAGCGCTAGTTCCCATAGATACAATAGTTGTATCCTCCTGAGGGGTATGATTATTATTTATTAGTTACACCATGCGCAAAGTACCCCAAAGTGCAAGGAATGGTACTTTTAAGAACGAATTCCTAGAACATGACTTTCGGGATGGAAATCTGTACAGCACTTATTGAACGCAAAGTCAAACTAAGTTTGAAAGTCATGCAATCAAATAAGAGTATACACTATGAATATCGAAATATCTGCTGCAACTTCATGGGTATGAATAACGAAGATAATCCTTCTGGTTCAGCATAGAGCTAACCGAAACGGACCCCATTTTCCTCTGCCATATAATCGCCGAACGCTGGTACTTTAAGCTCCATGTCTCATTTACCTTGCGAAACCAATTTTTTGTGTTCGCCGTGGCCGAGGGGTTGAGAATGTACCCTTTCGTGAAGGTGTCAAGGGTCCGAACCCCGCCGCTGCACGGCGATTTTCCCCGTCGGGTAAAAGGAAAACTTGAACACAATACCCCACTCTACCCAGATACCTGAAATGGGTACCGGCTCGTCCTGGGAGTAACCGTCCTGGTGTTAGTTATACAGCATTTGAAAAAAACAATATACAAGATGATATTTACCATGCTAAACTGATTGGTATAAAGCATCCTTTTTCCAGATTGCAAGCACGAGAAGATTTTTTCCATGATGAAGGATGCCAACTCTCGTTTGAATGGCAATCCTGTCGAGGAAGTCAACGAAGTAGCTGGCCAACTCTCCCCATATGACACGGAGAATGTTAAATTTGTTCCCCTGGTGTCGTACGACGTAAAAAGAGTTCCCACAAAAGTATTCATGCCGATAAGCGAAAGTGTGTCCAACATTAAAAATGCCTTTATTAGCAAAGGTACCCACATACGTGAAACAATGTTTTACTTTGAAGTCCTGTGAAATCCCATTTGCATGTTGTCTTCAAAAGAAAATGCTCTACAGTGTAAATACTGAACACTATCGTAATGAATGATTAGCTTAGGGTGCAACATTTACAAGATCGAACAAGTTCCAACTTACTGAAGTCGGTTTTTCAGCAGTGCATGTGCAAGACTTGATCGCATGGTTTTTGCATATAAATTCGAGTACTGTGCATACGACACTCCGTAATCGCATGTATCTAACCTAAAGCCGCATATCTTGTGCGTTCATGGTTCCATATGTGCGTGCAAATATGCATGTGCATATTGGCACCGCACTTCGATTAATTCAACATCAGCTTGCGAGATTGGCTGAAGGTCAACTGGCCAAAAAATTTTTAGCTCAAGACAGACGAGAATAAAACACCATGACAATTTGAAAAACGATGTGAGCAAGAAAAATTGAAGTCCCCAAGGCGTATTTCTAAAAGAGAAAGGTATCATTCTGTTGGGTACTAATCAAATACACGTGAATCAAATTACGCGAGACTAAATGAGAAACCACATTTACAGGCCGTGAAGAATCTGATTGGCTTTTTTCTGTTTTCATATTCTTGATCAATAAATTTCATCAACTTTCTTCAACCTTTCACCCAGAAATTCGAAGATATAATCAACACTACAACTGAACGCGTATACTTCACGCGGAAACGCCCAGTTACGCAGGTTTCTTTCGTCGAAGGTGAGGCACCCTCTACTTCTTTCTTGCATGTTATCACTAACGAGTGAGTAACGTACTCCTGTTGAGCTTCTCAAACTACTTAAATCATTCATAAATCCAATGGAGTACTGTTTCAGGAGTTTTCTAATATTTTCTAGTCGGTTTCTTTAACATGTCGAGTCTTTGAGGGAAGACTTACAGCCAAGAACAGTGTTAATTAACAAAGATTAGACGGGAAACGGGAATGAGGGTACCACCCACGATAGTGAACAAATCGAGGAGAAATTGAAGCATAAATTTTATTGAACATCAACTTTAAACTCAAAATTCATTTTCAATGCCGATGAAAGACGAACTACAGTAAAACCATGAAATTTCTTGCATCGATGTCCCTATGCACATCTCGCTTCTGTCAGAGAATTTAACACTAAAATTCGAAGGCACGGCATTTTTGCTTAAAATGCCTTTTTTCTCAAAAACTTTCTCGCCCAATTTGACGTTCATAGAATCAAATTCTTTCTTGTTCTGGAGAATTTCTTCATCATAGCCATTGGATTGGTCAACGCAATCTTTCCATTCCGAAAGGGGATCTTGGACGTCTACTTCATCGTCGACTGGCTGGCTGGTCGACAAGAGAAGGTTCGTCATCTTCCTGCAGGGCTCCGAAAGCTTGCCACCAACTCTCCAGGCTGTTGTCAGTCACCAACGAGTGGATCACGTCCACAACCACAGTATATGCTTCATCCAGTCTATATAACTTTACAAGTTATTCTTTGCCCTCATTAGTGCTCAACTTTTTCGACTTCCCCAGACTTTGCCCGAACAACTTTGCCATGAATCCGTTCACCAGATCGTGTTGCTGGTACAACTGATTGGTTTAGTTTTGGATTTCTTTTTCCACATTCTCAGGCTTCACCAACATTTCAAGCACGTAGTCTGGCACGTCTTCCTCCAAAAGCTTCTGGGAGATGTTGAATTCTTTACCAGGATATCCATCAGCACCTGGAAAAAAAAAATTTCGAAAAAATATTTCATTAACACTTCTGATTTAAATCTTTCCAGTAAACCTAACAGAAAATCCTCAAAGTCGGGCAATCTTTTCAATCCTCTAAACAATCGATTAAAAAAACTTGAACATTGTTAGATTGCAAGCAAGTTGTCGGTAATCTTGCTCGAAACCCGAGGAAAAAAAATCGAGCTTTGCAGGTTTTGAACCATTCTGAACTTCAACATTACTCTCACAATTCTTATTCTAATCTCTCACCAGTATAGGTGAGAAACTTTCCGTCATTTTCACATACACGAGTAATAAAATTAACTGACATCTTTATCTCTAACGGCGGTATTTTCACCGAGCATGATTCACTGATTAAGGAGAAAACATTTTTATTCGCCGATGTAGAACACTTATTTGAGAACTGAAACCTACGAAATTAGCGCTCGCAAGCGGAAGATGCACCACAATTTGTTCCAAAACAACTGGTCAGCCGCCACTGGTAACACTACTTGGAAGATGTTAACTCGTGCACGTATCCGTCTGAAGCAAACCTATTCAGTTGGACTATTTTCCCTATTCTTTGACCAGATCTCTGCCTTCCCGTGAAAGATGGATTAAGCTTAACGATGAATTTAAAGGCCGAATCTTGGCGACTAATAGAAGTCGGTTCTTTCCAGTAAAATTAAACTAGGTCAAGCATTTTCCCTTATCTGAATGAAAATTTAGAATTTCCGTAGTTTCATAGAACAAGTTTGTCTAAAATGAAGAGGAAAACGGAAAATATGTACACCTTCAGTATCAGCGAATGAAATACAAAAAATGAAGGTAGTCCAGCAGACACCTCAATACCTGATTCAGATTCAGACCATGTCGTTCTTTAAGTAAATTGCACTAGTTCTAGAGAGACAATCAAATTAATTTCGTTTTAACTATGCGAAGGCTCTTCACACCATTGTCAAGCTCACTGGCATGTACGCCCTCCAAGTTTTTCGGAGACGAATTTACGATCACTATCCAAGGACTTGCAATAGAACACTGAAATTTATGGTAAAGGTGCCCGAAACATTTCACCTTCGTGGTCAGTCATTTCTATAATTCAACAAAAATGGAGGCATTTCAATTGCCTTGCGATTCGAGAATTTTAGTTATCCTAGCTCTGACGTGCTAAAATACGTAACCCGAATTTTGAGGAAGTAGCAGCATTACATAGTTGACACGGCTATTGTGCGAACTGGCTGAATAGCTACGCATCCTAGAAATAANTACAGAGAAAAAAATTTAAGGTAAAATTTTTTTCCTGAGGAAGATAATCATTTCGAAATTTATCGAAACTAAACACGTGGTCAGGTACGAAATGCAATGCTGATGACGGACTCGACTAGTTTATTTTAGAAAGTTGACACCGAAACTTTCTTCCATTCAAAGTTGTACACGGAAAACTTTTCGACAGTTCTGGAAAACTTGAGCAAGCCCGGAATGGTGATGCCACTTCAGACACAGATTCCATGTAGTCCACTTGGGAAGTAATTAGAATATTTACAGGCCAATTGCCCAAGACAAGTTTTAGAAGTGGGTTAACGAAGGTTTCACTCGGTAAACTAATTATTCACAAACAAAAACTTACACAACACACAAATGCGCTTCTCCTGATGATTTTTATCCATGACCGGATGAATGCAGTACTCGGCGACTTTCTTGGCCCGGTATTTGTAATACCGTTGCTGCAATTTGTTTTCTCCATTGGTCATGCATGACTGAAGATAGCATTATACTGCGAGGCAGACAAAAAGAATCCTTCGACAATTTTACGAAGAAGTTCCCGAAACTGGATTCACTCACTTCTACGAGTTCTCCAAAGGTGTCAGTTGTTAGATCACAACTGTTATTAGTCTACTCCTCTGTCACGATTTCAGAGAGTTGCTGCTCTGTTGTTGCAGAGTGCTCGTCAATATCTGGCCTAATTTGAGGATATTGCTCCTGTTGTGTGGTTTGTTCATCAACTGGAGATTTTGACGAAGTTTCTTCAGCCTGAAACGGAGCTTCTTCGGGCTCCGTTACCGACTCTTCTTTTTTGGATGTCTTTTTCTTTTCGTCTTCAAGGGAAACTAGTTGAATTTCTGCGTTTAGGGCAGCAAGCGCAGATCTCTTTGAGTCAAAGTCGCATTTTTTCATTTTTGATCGGCTCCAGAACCTTCGTAGGAGTCGCATTTTCTTTATTACCAGAGTTTTCGAATATTATATTAGACTTGGGTGATCTCGGGGACTTGGGAGAGCGTCTCTTCGAGTCGGCCATTTTCCCCAGTCTTGTGCGAATCCTTGCTGCGTCCCATCGTCAATGCTCTAAGGAACTGAAAATGAAATCTCGTCGGAAAAAGGTGAGAATCTTAAGCCCGATCATAACTTTATGAAGAATCCTAGTATTAACTTTATCCTTAGGATCACGGGCTGCTTAACTTCCCTAGGTGATAAATAATGTCAGTAATAGTCTCCTACGACGCATTAGGTCCCGATGTGTTTAAATACCAAATTGGTGCCACTAATCTCAGACGACCCGAGTTCATGAACTTGCATCTGACTACGTTAGGACACCAATTTTCGAGTAAGCTTTCTTACTCGAAAAAAAAGAAAGATATGGTCAGACAAACAAATTCCAGAATAATAGCGCTTGCAGTGCAACTGTTGTCAACCAAAACAAAGCAAATATATTAAAAGAATAAATACAAACTATTTGAAAGCACAACAAAGCTGTTTGAAAACTGCTGACCATGAGACGGAAGAGGAAAATTACCTCGACACTCGTTTCTACAGCATGTAGGAAACTGAACGATCAGAGGGAGAATATAACCATATATCAATAACAATAGCTCGTTTCCATTGCTTTGAAAGCTCAAGCTTCAAAGTGATATAGACGAATGATGAGATCAATCAAGGTTTTAATTTTTCTCACTTTTAAGGCTTATGATTTCAGTGTAGAAGTACAGCCTCGCACAAGGTTTAGTTCACTTACAATTTGAGAAATATTGCCTGCTAAAAGGTTTTGGCTGTACAACACCGACTATGGCTCCTAAACCTGTCACGAGGGGCAGTAAGGTGTATTAGAGCAAATGCATAGCTCACAGATCTTTATCGAAACTGTTGTGAGGGAATTAACACGTTCCCCGCGTTTCCGCGGCTGTTAACGGTTGGTTGGTTACGTTGCGAGTAGCAGAATAGGGAAATCTATTGTAGCAGAACTAAACATTAATTCTCCTTGATGAGCAAGAAATATAAAAGCACGTCATCATTTCAACTGCTACGAAAATTATTGAAAACGTTTCTGAAAAAACTAAATGTCGTTCATTTATAACGGCACGTTAATCGGCAATTTCCCTGTTGGTACAAATGTAGCCAAATACGCGGGCAACGCGTCGAGTTCGGCACGGAAAAGTTTCATTTCGACTTCTTTAATTACGGAGAGCTACTACCCTGCAAGTATTATTCTCTTCCACCAAAAACAAATACATCTCTTTCAATTTTCGTGCCATTAGGTAAACTCCTCCTGCGACATTTCCTTAGTAGCTCACGATGTACGCTTAACCGAAGCCTAAATCGCTGGAGACCCAATTCTAATCACTCAGTGATTTTCACTTGAACTACAAGAACAGACGCAGGACAGTGGTAGGAGAGTCACACGTAGTAGTGAAGTTAGGTCGAGACACATCAATATTCTTCAAGATAATAGTAAATTATCAAAGTGATCAACCCACGTTAGGGCCCGCCAGCCTAGAAGGAGCGCAATGATGGACGTCAAAGTACCTAGGTCAAGTTCCCGAAGACACGAAGAAGGAGAGTTTCGAAATATTAACACGTCACTGGCAAAACAAATAGTTTAATATTGCATGTACTTGAGCATCAAAACGCCACAGTGATTTCTATCACAAACGGTTCAACCGACTGTTAAAACTCCTCCTCGAATATACCCAGGTATTCGGCGAAAGTGTATACACGCTTCTCTTCTCAAAATAACGTACGTCAAAAGCACACGAGAATATAGAGTCTTATACACTTGGTTAAACGCTTCCTCTTAAAGGCAGCGCTCACAGTTTTATGGTAGATGTATAGAACCGTCACCAACGAGGTCTGAACAACGAATAGCCCTTCCGAGTTCCGACGATAGCACTTCGCCAAGAGAGTTCACCTCCGACAGTTACATTACTCTCCTTCCCAAACGAATTTCTAAGGAAACCCCAAGCGATTAGGAATACTGGAAATCCCGACCGTGACATGTTACCTCGCAGTTAGTACACATGTTATCACAGTGTGCAAGCTAAGACGAGGTTATTTACTCGTGTACCATGATCTCGATAATGTTGCCATAAACATCCCTCCCTATTTGGATAATAGTTCCCCTAAATATGAGACATAGACCTAATTAACTTACACTGCGTGTAACATCTTTAGAATAATTTTTTTTTTAAATATACTGTATTAATAGAGCAAGGACTTGTCACCGAGTAATATTAACTGACGCAATCGTATACTCCACCTTCAACGTCTAGTTATCCACGCATTTGCGTTGCACACTCTTTCGTGGTGGTAAAACTGAAAATTAAATTTCCCACTCTTTTTTCAACAATCATACATTTAGAATCTAAAATATAAACAAAAAATTGTTGATGGTTATTAGCAATCGTTTCGATTTTCTATTTCTTCAATTTTTCTGCATTATTTCTCGGTTATTCTTGTGGAGTATTAAAACGAGTACATTTGTCATCTATTTAAACAATTTAAACAACTTGTTTACAACAACACTTTATTTACAATTTAATCACACCGTTCAAGCAATTGCAATCAGTAGACTTTTTTGCGGCTATTATAATGGACACATATGAGCATAGCTACTTGAGGGCCCAAATAAGTTCAGGGATTTCTAGGACCTTATAATATGAGAGCTATTTTATTCTCTACAATAATGTTTCACCTAACGCACTTAACCACCTCGACAAACACTGGGCTGATTAATGAATTTACTCGCTCACGATTCGATTCTTAATTTTAACACAATAGTTAATACGAGCTAAATGAGAACAGTATATTCTAGGAATGACATAAGATCAGACTTGAAATCTATGTCACTAATATTGGTAAACTACCCTATCAAGATTAATCAAATAGCAGAAAAGATATGACTTGATTACCTTATGTGATAGTTATTCAGATAGAAATGGGAATTCACGATTTGGTTTGAACGATTGGTTAGAACTTTTTCACGGATCTCAGCAGGGATCGAGTTCCATGTCTTGGTTCCAATGAAGGGGAGACTGTTTTGTGACCAAGCCCTTCAATAATAAGGAAGGATGAAATGACTTCTATTTCGGGTGACATAATCGTGATGGTCAGCTAGGACGGTTAATAATTGTTCAAGATCTTTATCGTCCTCAATAGTCAATGTTTTGTACATGGAATTATGTATGGAGAGCTTGAAGAGATCCAATAGCTTAAGTAATTTTCAAACTTTTAAATGAATTATTCCTGTGATCATTTTATTAGAATTTTATTACCACTGTTTTTGATTTTTTGCAGCACAAAAAGCCAATTGATTTTATTTTTATGCGTCCCGTGACATGCTTCTATTCCGTATTGTACTAGATATGGTGAAATGTGCGTTCGATAAAGTATTTTCAAAGCTTTTCCAGGAAATGAATATATTAATTTATCGAGGATTCAAGCGGATTTTGAAAATTTAGTACTAAAATTTAAAATATGCTCTTTACAGGTAAAATTTTCATGCATAATTATGCCAAGGAACTTACTGGAGTTAGTTTCTCCAAATTCCCCATCACCAATTTTAAACGTGGAAGAGAAGCATTACGGTTGTAAAAGTATATAATGTATTTTGTTTTATTGATATTGAAACCTTTTTCAGCTCATTATTCATATTATCTACAATTAAAATGAGATTTTCATTTGGAAGAATCATGAAAAAGGGCTAAACTCGGCAAAAAATTTTGAATTTGAAAAGCAAGTTTATTAACCTGTACAGGGGCAGCCATTTTCAGAGTCATACATACATATACCAGGCCTCTCCTCCCTATGGGAGGGTAGCCGACAGCAGGCCACAGTCATCACCCTTAGTCACTAGGAAGCGAGAGAGGCAGCACTGGCCGCACCAGAACTGCCAGGATCAGCAGCAGCCCAGCACAACCACCTTCCACAGTCAGGCCCGACAGCCATGACTGGTTTATCCCAACCGCTTCATTGAGTGCAGCCCCTCCCCACGCACAGGACAGGTCAACCCCATCACACACGAGCAGGCTTCCAGTACAGCGTCAAAAATATAATTACCTTCTTACGTACTGCCCCCCCTCACTTTTGTCCGCAGTCATCCCTCTCGCCACGTCCACCGTCAGACCCCTCTCATACTAAGCGCGTTTCACCCCATCCATCCAACTCATCTGTGGTCTACCTCTCGCTCTAATACCACACACTTCCGACATATAAATCGTTTTCACCAGCCGCTCAACATTCATTCTTTCAACATGTCCAAACCATCCAAGCACACTTTCATCCACTCGCCAGCTCAAAATTTTTATAACCCCCGTCTGCCCCCTAACCAACTCATTCCTGATCCTATCTCTTCTTGTTACTCCATACATGCTCCTCAAACACTTCAATCTCAAACACATCCAACTTCCTGATCTCAGCTACTCTCAAACCCCACGACTCTGCTCCATACAACAAAACTGGCAAGATCAAGTTTTCATACAGTCCCCTCTTAGCATTCATACTCAAACTCCTGCATTCAAAAACTTTCCTCATTGCACCCAATGTCTTACAGCCTTCACTCACTCGATACCTCACTTCTACTTCCATACTATCCTCAACAGCCACGTCCGACCCAAGGTACCTAAAATGCTCTACCTCTTCCAACACTTCACCATTCATCCTCACATCCAAGGTTCCAAACACTCCACCTCTTGAACATCTCATCACCTTACTTTTATTCACATTCACCCTCAATTCACACCTTTCGCACACTCTACCGAACTCGGCAACCAGTCTCCTCAGTTTTTCCTCTGACTCAGCCACAAGCGCTGTATCATCTGCAAACAACAGCTGACACACTTCCCAATACATACCATTTTGCCCCACCAACTACGCACCTTTTCCCAACACTCTCGCATTCACTTCTCTCACCACACCATCCAAAAGCAAAGTAAACAGCCACGGCGACATCACACAACCCTGTCTCACACCTGTCACAACTGAAAACCACTCACTCACCTCATTCCCAACTCTCACACACGCTCTGCTATCAATGTAGAAACTCTTAATTGCATTCAACAGTCTCCCACCCACTCCATACAAGCTTACAACTTGCCATAGAGCCTCACGATCCACCCTGTCATACGCTTACTCTAGATCCCTAAATGCCCAGTATACATCTTTTCCTTTTGCTAAGTATTTCTCGTTTACCTGCCTCACAGCAAACATTTGATCCACACAACCTCTGCCACTTCTAAAATCACATTGTTCTTCAGTCAGCACACGATCCGTCATCACTCTCACTCTTCCAAATAAAACTCTTCCATACAGCTTCCCAACGACACTCAGTAGACTTATACCTCTAGAATTACTACACTGATACCTGTCACCTTTCCCTTTGTACAACGGAACTACACACGCGCTACTCCAATCTACCGGCACTTTACTAGCCTCAAAGCACACATTAAATAAACGTACCAACCATTCTACAACCACATTTCCTTTCTTAGACATTCAACCGTGCAACCATCCATACCTGGTGCTTTCCCATTTTTCATCACATCCAACGCACCTTTCACTTCTACATTTCTTTTTCAAACTCGATTGTATTAAATAACTCAAAGACAGCAACATATATCCAGTGTCATATTTATGGAGTAATAAAACCTCCCTATGTGGAGAGCTGTAAAAACGTTGGTGATGTTAATTTTTTTGACTAGTTTACCAGATTTTATACTATTCTAAATTGTCACTCATGTTGATCACTGTGGTGTTCTCCCTCAGGCTACTTTACGTTCCGTGTAGGCTATGAATATCTATGGCCTTTGAATATCAATGCCCGAAGCGAGTGCCTGAGGTACCAACTAACCTGATAGGGTAAGAAAACACAACTGGAATAAATGCTGTTCTATTTTGAATATCGCCGATAGTAATGGCACACGAGGAAAATATTGCTGTCAGGTTCTAATGCACCAAGATACGTCTCGGAGTACCGTCAGGCGAAGTGGAGTGGCAGCACGGATGGCGGTAGAGTGACTGTTGAGAGCGAAGCTGCGGCAAGTCTACACTATGCGTTTTTTTACTGCGCAACTCTGAAGCATTTTTTAACCCCTGAGCGTGACTCGATGCATGAGTGGTTACACTATGCGGGGCAGCGGGGGTCAGTTGCACGCCGCGGCCCGGAAAGAATGAATGTTGATGAACGTGCGCTCTGGTCAGTAGCTGTCGCATGTGCGATAGGAAAGAAAAAGAAATTAAACGAAGAAAAAAAACAGGGACGACAAGAATGACTCACGCTACCTGTCTATTTACTTAATGTATAAATAATTTAC
>JACJUY010012095.1:5715-16259 GCA_014220935.1 Platorchestia sp. MABIK | reverse complement strand
GCCTATTTCTGTAGAGTAGGCGGCCTATTTCTGTAGAGTAGGCGAATTGTGCAGCAGTGATTTTTAATCTGCCATTTTCAGTTCTTGGCAGCGCTAAAAGCGAGCAGGAACTTCGCATTTTAGGACCCTAATACAAATCCATTCGGAAACCTGGGGAACACCAGATTTCAGTGCAACCAGATGATTAAGACAACATTTTCGAAGTGCTGCTATGAGCGTAAACTTGAAGCGTCATGTGTGGGCTCATTCGGCTGCCTGACTGAAGAGGTCACAAGTTTTAACGCGTAAACAGCGGCGGGCTAAAATGAAGTTCAGTGTCAAACTCTTGAGTCAATTGTAGCGATCAACTTCGAAAATAACAAACATTAACGGGATAGTGCATTTATTCATTAGGTAGTCGTAAGAATTTAGTTGAACTGCTTGTCGGTCAGCACCAGCATTATGAATGTCCCAGTAGTGACTACCAGTACGTCACGTGGCAGTCAAAGTGCCAAGTTGCGGTGTTTTAACCGTTGGGAAACTATTCCGACATGACTACCTTCCGTTTTACTCCACCTAGTTTCCTCTATATTAACAGGTTCATTCTCAAGGGTTTTTCAAAAATTGTTTATGAAATTCTGATAGCGAAGTTCATGTCCCGAAATTTTAATCCTGACAAAGGCTCCTTTGAATCCTTTGAGAATCGCAGGGAATCGTCAAATTTACAAAATTTTCGTGGATTCCCAATGCAATTTGCGCTCTTCTTGAATAAACCTTTTTCTTATTCCATGAACTCCTTTCTTTACTTAAAGTTTCTTTGCGCGTTGTGCAAAGATTCTGCGTTCCTTTAACTATCTACCTAATAGTGCCGTCCTTCTTCCTCTTTTGGGATCGTCTTGGTTGCAGATAGCGAGGCTTGAACTAACCAATAATCTTGATGAATGCCATACTTTTTACCCTGCCTATAACAAAAACTTATTTTATATAGTGTCCTCTCGAACGCGTCAGTCTGAAATAAAAAGTTCTTCTGTAGGTACGAACATTTAGGCAATGCGTCTTTTCCAGTATCTTCACTTACATCCCTTAACTCGTTCTGTGAGTGATGTCGATATCAGACCTCGAAAGATTTGACATGAATAATTGCCTATGAGCTTAAAATTTTTCATTTGAAGTCGCGTATTTGCCGAGCAACAGTTTTCCGCATAGTGGTCTTATGTTCAGGTACCAAAGACTCGTAGTTTCTGGTACGGCCTCTTCTGCAGCCATTCACCAACCAAGACTTGGTTACCACCAAAGTTAGCACTAAAATGGAAATTTCTCGAAAGTTCTACGCATGCACGTTAAGGGGACCATCTGTTACAAATTAGATCTCAGGGAACAGAAACGTCTACTGTTTGTTATTCCGTGAACATTTTCTAAAGATCACGACGCGTTGGGGCCAAAAGAGCCAATAAAGGGCAGTTTACGCTGTCCGACATTCTGGCCGTGAGGCGCGACAAAAATATACGAGGCTCACCACCGAGGCTCGTATTTATCTCTATTCGCTATAATCGCATCCGTGAGGCGCGACACAAGTGCCTCACAACTTTGTGTCCGGCAGTCATCAGGTGAGGTATTGCCTTCTGCTCATCCATTATGGCTGACGTGACACTGTCGCGAGAACCTACGTTGCATTTAATTGAAAGAGCCTATGAATGTCTACGCTGGACCAAAAGCAGCGAATGTAAGGATCGTAATAAGAACGAAGCTGCTTTCAATTATGTTTTAATGAAAATGAACGAACATGCTAAAACTGCACTCGTGCAAACAAAGAAAAGATCAGATAGCCTACGATCACAAATAGTACGCAAAAAGAAAGGCACAGCTAGATTCTAAAGATATAGCTGTGCAATAAAATGTGAAAGCTCCTGAATTAGGTGTTGAAACCACCTGTAATTTTTACACGAGGGACAGTAGGTCAAATATTAAATTTCTTCACTGGATAACGTAACTACTTTAAACTCGAATTGAGCCGAATTGGCAAGTTGATGATTCTCCGAACGGAATTTCATCTTGTGGAAGCAAGCAAGAGCCGTCTACCGCAAAGCATTAAAAGAAGAGAAGAGGAACGCCTGGATTAAACTGGCCAACACCCTCATCAAGAACACTCCCATGTCAAAAATTTATGAAACCATCCGTAAAATCAAAGGCCGTCAACAGAGAAGCATTCACATTTTAAAAGAAAACGGCAACTCATATACGACACTCCCCGAAATTGCAAACAAACTAGCCTAAGTATTTTGCACAGTGTCCAGCTCCACCAACTATCCAACCCACTTCCAAACCATAAAAGAAAGATCTGAGCAACAGCAGCTAAACTTCTCTTCGGACAACAGTGAAGAGTACAACTCAATATTCACACTGCAAGAACTAAACACTGCTCTATCACACGTCAAACACTCAGCCCCCGGTCCTGACCAAGTGAACTATTTCATGATTAAAAATATGCCGGATACTGCCAAACAGCACCTCGTAAATCTATTCAATAAATTCTGGAACGACAGCTTCTTCCCCGATGAATGGCGCACAGCCATAGTCATCCCTTTACCGCAACCAACCGAACAAATCACCTACATCACCTGAGAACTACCGTCCAATCGCTCTGACCAGCTGTCTATGCAAGACCATGAAGCGTATGATAAACAACCGCCTCAACGAGTTCTGTGAAATGCGCGGCTTCCTCGCCAACATCCAGTGCGGCGGCCGTCGAAGCAGATCAACCGTAGATCATCTCGTCAGACTGGAATCATTCGTACGTCAAGCATTTGTACGAGACGAACACTGCATCAGCGTGTTCTTCGACCTCAAGAAAGCCTACGACACTACATGGAAACATGGCATAATGATAGACCTCCACTCCATGGGTCTAAGAGGTAAACTACCATTATATATTGAACAATTTTTAAGTAACCGCTCATTCAAAGTCTTAATCAACCACTGCCTGTCAAACCCCTATGAACAAGAGGAGGGAGTTCCCCAAGGAGCCGTTCTATCCGTCACCCTATTCGCAATAAAAATAAATCAAATGGCCCGCGCAGTACCTCAGGACCCTAGATTCCACGCTTCACTGTTTGTAGACGACTTGCAGATTGCCTACCGCCACAGGGATTTGAACATCATCCAAACCCAACTGCAGAGCTGCATCGATAAAGTCACCGAGTGGACCAACAACAACGGCTTTTCATTCTCTCCAGGCAAAACTAAAGCCCTGCATTTTAATCTCCTGCCGGGCCTATTCCCAGATCCGTTACTGAACGTGAGCGGAGAAAGCATAGAGTACGCAAGCGAGTGCAAATTTTTGGGCGTAGTGTGGGACAAGAAACTATCGTGGAAACCCCACATAGCCAAAATGAAGGACAGCTGTAAAAAAATGATCAATGTGCTCAGATCCATCTCCTCACATGAATGGGGCGCCGATCAACACATTTTAATGCACTGGTATAAAATACTTATCAGGTCAAAAATCGACTATGGATGCATCGTGTATAATTCTGCCTGCAATACCACCCTCAAGGACATCGACACCATAGCCAACGAATGCCTAAGGATTGCCACAGGTGTATTCAAGTCAACGCCGATACCATCCCTGCAAATTATAGCAAACGAAATGCCCCTCCAACTCCGCAGACGAAGCCTGTCCCTTAAATATTTTTACTAGATAAGAAGCCAGCTCAACAACCCTGCTTATAAGATGGTCATCCCACCCACTGATAAACGCCTATTCATTAACAAGCACACTACCCCAACGTTCGCAATAAGAACCAACATGTTGTTTGACGAACTCGGGATCGAGAGGAGGTTCGTGATGACGGACTTTTCATATCGATTGCTCAACATCACGCCTACGTGGAAAACTCCCCATGTAGACATCAACCTGGAACTCAAAGAATATAGAAAAGAAACAACCACGCCAATCGTATACCAGCAGGAATTCAACAGAATTGTCCACGAAAATTACTCTAACAACACCTTCATATCCACCGATGGCTCAAAGAGCGATCATGGAGTTGGTGCCGCTGCAGTATGCGGAAATGAAACTCGCAAGGCCGCGCTTCCGCCCATCGCCTCTGTCTTCAGTGCGGAGCTCCATGCCATACATTTGGCACTGAACATTATTAAAAAAAAAATCTCCGCAAAATAATTTCACCATTTTGACAGACTCGCTGAGTTCTCTGCTCAGCATTCGTGATAAGCGCACCAGACATCCAATGTCGAGAAGACTGCAGCACAGATTACATGAGCTCCACGAAAACAACAAGAACGTATCACTCTGTTGGGTACCATCCCATGTGGGCATCGCTCACAATGAATTAGCCGACCGGGCAGCAAAGGCAGCAGCCTCATCCGCCCCTGAATTCATACCCGTCTGCTATACAGACTTGTATTCCACCATAGACCAGAAAATGAATAGAAGATGGAGTGAAGCCTGACGGCGTGGCAGAGGCATTCTCCTCAACATACGACCAACCCCAGGGCCATGGAAAAAACGGAAACTAATGCGCAGATATGAGGTGATCTTAAACAGGCTGAGAACGGGCCACACGTGGATCACCCATAACTACCTCATGAACCAAGACTTTGAAGAGGCACCTCCGGGCTGCCCACTGTGTGATGAAGCTACTTTGACGGTCCCACATATTCTTATCAACTGCCCCAGACTCGCTGAAGCCAGAGCTGCCCATATCCAAATCTTTAGGAATCCAAACACCCGAGCAAACATTCAGCACCTGCTGTGCGATGGTGGCCCCCTGACGGAAATACTGGCGTTCATATGCAGTATAGGACTTCAGAACTCCATATGATCACCTGGCAATTCGGGTGGAGAAACTGCAATATGGCCGGGCGCGCTACGTTGATACCTCGGGGGGTTTCAGCGTGGGTAAGGCGTCCGGCCATAAATGGGTGGGCAGCTGAAACCCCCTACGGGGTCTGGCAGCCCAGTATGTCCGAATGTACTGTAGTATGTACAAAATTTCAATGGGAAGACAATTATAATCTTGAGTTGTAATTATATTCATGATCACATAATTTTTGATGTTCACATAATGTCGATGTTCGTCTGACGTGGTAAATTGGAAAAGCCTGATACTGATTAAATCGTGTGACTTTCGGTGCGATATAGTTTGAGTAACTGAAGCGATAGCAAACCCATGATACTACTACTAATACTACTGCGCTGGTAGCCCGGTAAGGGTTTCAGCATGGGTAAGGCGCTCGGCTATTAGAGGGTGGGCAGCTGAAACCCCTGGGAAGTAGGCTGTACTCCCATTCTAAACCGATGTTATTTCTTTTAAAATACTTCGCGAAAGCGAAGGGGTCCACATTTGCTATTAGCTGGCGACCCCGGTGGAAAAGCGACCTTAAACAATAATAATAACGATGATTCTCGTTCATTTCATATGTACGTTGCACAATTGTATGATCTAGGTTACATTCATCATTTTACTACCACATTGGAATCATACGCTGGTTAAAGACTGAATTTTCAAAATTTTCCCCAAGTGTAATTTAGGGACCCAAGGTTGGCCTTGGGTCCTAATTCAAACCTAACCTACCCGTTAGGTTTGAAGGTAAAGTTTCTTGTCCGAAACTAGACCTTTTCAAACCTAAACTACCCCAGTAACGAACATACCTAATCTAACAAGGTGTGTTTTAATGACATGCAAACGCCAAGTGTAGTTTAAGGCCACCAGATCGAGTAGGTATCTTTAATTAAAGCGCATGTGTTTCCAACATCGACAGGAAAAGTAGGTGTCGATTTTTTTTTTAAAACATAAAAATTTCAGTATGAATTACATTCACTATTATTGATACGTTTGAAAGGCTCGTCCACACTAACACACTTTTCGTCGATTTAAGTGTTCGTGTCTTACGATAATTGGTTCTCCCTATCCTGCGTTGGAACACTTAAATCACACGACAGCCATTTTGACGTGCAGAACAACGCTATGACGATAGTTTACACTCAACTTAATTGATGTGAATGCATCGAAAATACTCTAACAATACTGAAACGTACAGTTCGAAACATTGATAGAGTATGCTAATCTGATGCAATAACCGGTAACAGGATGAGTGTTGTTTTGGTATGGGTTTTATAGCAACATTCAGCTGTATCTTCCAACTACTTTCAAAATACTGTAACAATAAAATGGCAATTGAAAGAGTGGTTTACTTTTTGCCGTAAGCTGGAATTGTTTGAAGCTCTACATTAAGCCCTGATTATAAATCGGTAAACAAAATTGGTCATTGCATTCTGTGAGTCTTCCAAAGATACAAACGTGAATGCAATATGAAAGAGGTCCTGGACGTTATTTAGTGTTCGATGAATGATATATCGGAGCAGTAAACTTTATTATATCTAATTTATTGTTCATTTGTAACACATCCTATTTGGCCAATGCACTGCTCCCTCGCTGCGAAAATATTTCATGACATTGTCTCGGACATTTTTCGCTTCCTGTGATGCCCTGCGCTAAATTCCTCGCAGTGCTATCATTGAATGTTCTCTCTCAGCTGTGTTCTCCGTCGTTAGCGAATATTCTGTGGGGTATGTGCGGCGTACAAAATTATGCACAGCAGCAGTGCACAAAACAATTTTCTCAACTTTCGGTGGCTCTAACTGAATTGTTAATAGAACGCGAAACCTTCATCACAAGATTCCAAAGCAGTTTCCAGCAGTTCTGCGTGCTCCTGATAAGCGAGGAGAACCTATTATTTGTTTTGGGGTTTGGTTTCGAAAAGAATGGGTTTCATAATATAGGTTTTAGCGGGAAAGCGTCGTCTCCAACAAATGCGTATGGAAGTGTATATGCGGAGTTCGGCATGCACTCAGCAGGGGAAAAGTTTTTCTCTGGCTGCAGAGGAGTTCAGAAAGGGAACCTTTCCNGCCGCCGCCAGCAACTGTCTGTTCCTCCCCACATCCACTTGCAAGAAGTCGCAATTTGAATCCACAACGGCCATTAAAACCATTCTATGCGTTTCTTTTTAATTGAAAAACGGCACCAGAGCGGCTGTTATGCAAACGCACTGTGGATAATTCCATTCACGTTCGAAACTTCAGGCACGGCTTTTCATTCTGCTTGTGCTGAAGGTAGCTGAAAAGAGAGAATGTTTTTTTATTATGAATTACCAACTGTACATTTTTCAGGTGCGTGCTGATACAGACCTCGATGATGATCCCGGACCCGCTGTCATCGCAATTCCGTCATCTGATGGCAGTGGCAGCGCATCTGCTCGAGATCTCTCTCTGTCGAGTAGTGCATCAGCTGGCACCCCAGAGTTGCCGAGCGAACGCAACGCGACACAAACAAACGTCACAGGCCAACTCGCGCACACAGCGCTTAACGCTTTTTATCATCCTGAGGTATTTTCGAATTGCGGCCAAGCCATTGCTCGAGAGGTTGAGGCACTTGATTATGCACAGAAGATGATTGCAAAGAAGTTAATTAGAGATGCATTGTTTTATGGCGCACAAAAGAAACTGACATGGAATGCCTCGATTAATTACTAACTTTATGCCACAAACTAGAGCACAGTCGTCTTGCTTCTGCTTTCTTGGCGTGATGCTCCTGTTATTGTTCCTATAGTTCTCAAGTGCTAACTCCATATTAACGGTTACTGATACTTTGAACAGTTGGTTTCGTACATGATCTAATTGAGTAAATCGAATGAAATAATTTGCGCATTATGTGTATTATTTTCTACCACACACTTTGTTATAAATGACGCTTCACTATTACACCACGAATTTATACAAATATACAATGAAGTGTAGTCTACGCCCCTCAGGGGGATACAACTCTTGCATTGATGGGAATTAGCGCTCCCAGGGGGAAAATGTGAGGGCCCGAGCTAAGGGTTAGGTAGGCTTCCTTTTTGTTGAAAAAAATAGGTTTTTGTTCTGTTACGGACCATCTTTTTTCGGTTCACTGCTGTCCTGTTTTCAGCTCCTACTACTTTCTTCTTCATCTTTTTCTTGTTTCATGAACTTCTCTTTTTGCTTACGGTTTCTTGCACCTTGTGCATAGATTCCGCGTTCCCTCAACTCCTTACTGAATGGTGCCTTCCTCCTTCCTCTCTTATAACATCTTTGTCGTGGTTAAGGGAGGCTAAAACTTTCTTATATAATTAATAAAAAAAGTGTATTCTACGCATATTCAGCTTGCCTAAATTTATTATGTAGCTTACTTAAGTCAGTGTATTGCAGGCGATTATATGCCATCCCTGACGCTAAAAACATTAGTGCTGCTTCCAGACGGGGGCCGGAAGAAATACGATATCTTAGCAGTGTTCAGCCTCAATATTTGCGGTTCAACCTTATATAGTAGTGCGAAAGTATTTCTAAAAAAAAATCTTAGCCCTCGATTCAGAACGAGCTTGGATGACCCCCCGAATTGAACTGTCGACGCTTGTTACTTTGATTCAACCACTTGCATGGTTCTTCCGTGACTTTTCCCTGATGGTTGATTCCGTGACTTGAATAAAAGTTAGATTGGTGTTCTACTCACATTGAACATAGAGAAATGGATGCAAGTCTCTGACAGCATTGACTTGCCCTAATTCAATTGCAACAATTATTTGAGGTCAGTGACGATGCACATTAAGCCTTTCTGTGCATTAGAATGAAAGTGCTGTATCGCAGTTTTCATTGATTAATTCGTCAACGTTTAAGAAAAACGAAATTCATAAATCTATCCTCTGAGAGCGTGGCAAGCTTCGTAGTAATCTGAAACCCTCTTCATAAACCCTCTGAAACCCTCTAAAACCTTTAGTTTCACACGGTGATCCCCCTGACCTTGCTTAAAACTATTCAAACTTGGCTCTTATGGCTCTTATTACCCTCTCGTTGCGCTGTTCCTGATCGGTCGAAGAGTTAGTGCATCTTTCACTTGTCCCGAAAATTACAGAAGTATTTCTTATTTTGAATGCGCAGCCAACAAACTCGAAATCCGTTGCAAACGTCACCGATATAGTTTGAGCACCACTAACCAATACTACAGCAGAGACCACCATAGGAACGTCCCTTCAGTTTCTATTCAAAAACATGTTTAGGTTTTCCGTAAATTTGAAAACTCAACTAATCGTATTTAGTAGCTGGAGCAGTAGAAACTGAGAATATTAAACCAATTACTAACAGGTATCCAGAATCTTTTTTCTCTACTGGCATTTTTAGTACAACCTTGTTGTACCAATACACGAGCCATGCCTTCTTCGTCCACCTGTCGACTTCCGCAACCGTGAGCGTTTATCATAATTAATTTTAGTGTTCAGTGCTTTGCATATGCATTGGTTTTCGTAACACTGCCTCGAAGTTTCTTAGTATTTTTCTGGGTTCCACAGATTCCAACTTTAGTTTCCAATTCTGATGACTACAGTTAAAAGCTGAATCACTGATTTTAAGAAAAACCCCTTTCATGAAAACGGTACGAGGGTTTGCAACCCCGGGACTAAATAAAAATCCCGGGACTAAATGAAAATCCCGGGACTAAATGAAAATCCCGGGACTAAATGAAAATCCCGGGATTTCAGGAAGATACGCAAGGAAATTCTTGGGTTTTCTATATATTTCTACATCTATGCTGTTGTGATGTGTAACCCATGCCCATCACGGTATTTTGCGATTTAGGGAGCGAAAAACCTTTATCTGAGAAGGATTCTCCAATTACTTCACCTTTTGTAACTGAAGCTACTGACGCGCCATCAACTGCTACAAGCTTGGTCACTTGTTCTTCGGGAGTACTTTGATGCACCTTTACGAAACTATGGTATTTTTGTTATAGGTGTAGTGCTTTCACTACTGCTCTGACATGCCTTACTCAAATGCGCTTTGTTCCAATTCGAATTCTGTCTACTGAGCTACTAGTTGACGCAACTGGGTCTTCAGTTTCAGGCTTCACTGTGTTGTGCTTCCTCTTTAGGTGACGTAACAAACCACTGGTAGACTAGCCTCTGCAAAGTAAACTCTTGCCGCACTATATACACTTCGCACTTCCTCCAGTTGCATCTTTAACGTAGTTTCGCCACGCAAAGGCTTTAGTTCCTACAACATCGGTGATTGCTATCTTATCTATTACAGTCTATTCTTAATTACCTGTGAAACTACACCACAAAATATATTCTCGTGCAATAGTTAACCTGTACTATGAGATAGTGTTCACTATACGCTGTGTAGTGATGTAGATTGCGATATTAGAACTCAAGTCTTACCTTGAGCTCTTTATTTGATTATTCAAATTGAACGGCATGGTTTTAAGTTATTTTCTCATTCAAATCTTGATATATATATAAAATTCAGAATCCCGTGATAAAAAAGATCCCCGAACCGGGAAATATCAGCCCCATATCATTATCCCCTCAGGGGGATGCAACTATTGTATCTATGGGAACTAGCGCTCCCAGGGGAAAAATGTGAGGGCCCTAGCTAACGGTTAACGCAACGAAAACGCAACGAAAACGCAACGCAACGAAAACGCAACGCAACGAAAACGCAAC
This sequence comes from Platorchestia sp. MABIK, assembly GCA_014220935.1. NCBI lineage: Eukaryota > Metazoa > Arthropoda > Malacostraca > Amphipoda > Talitridae > Platorchestia > Platorchestia sp. MABIK. The sequence continues at coordinate 5,747 of JACJUY010012095.1, read as the reverse complement.
GCAACGAAAACGCAACGCAACGAAAACGCAAC
>JACJUY010012094.1:0-10012 GCA_014220935.1 Platorchestia sp. MABIK | reverse complement strand
CTAGTACTATAGCGTGAGATCTACAATACTTTAGCGTGAGGTCTACCACACTATAGCGTGAGGTCTACAATACTTTAGCGTGAGGTCTACCACACTATAGCGTGAGGTCTATCACACTATAGCGTGAGGTCTACAACACTATAGCGTGAGGTCTACAACACTATAGCGTGAGGTCTACCACACTATAGCATGAGATCTACCTTTAGCTAGCACATTAGCATGAGGTCTACCACACTATAGCGTGAGGTCTACCACTATGGCATGAGATCTACCTCTAGTTAGTACTATAGCGTGAGGTCTACCACACTATAGCATGAGATCTAGCTCTAGGTAGTACTATAGCGTGAGATTAGGTTACCAACGAATTTGACTTATTTCCAAACATTTAACTTAGCGATAAACACTTCATTCGTACATCTCAAACTGCACCTGGTTAGGCGATGTATGGCGTTGGACCTCACGCTATAGTGTGGTAGACCTCACGCTAAAGTATTGTAGACCTCACGCTATAGTAGCACGGATATTTTTCTACCTCAACGACATTAGCTAGGAATAAATTCTACTCATCTTTAGCTATAATGAAAGGAAGCAAGTTTGATCACAGCGTTGACCAAAATTTTAACTTGACCTCTGCTGTTCCTTAGTCTCACAAAATGAGCGTAAACATAACGTGCACATTGACATCATCATCGATGTGTTTTCCCAACCAAACCACCCCCAAGCGACGGCTCTATTTTGTGTTATGGTGAAAATCTACGCAAAATGACACTAATTTCTAGTTTATCTGACTCTGTCTACACAATCTTCTTCACCTCAGCCAATGTGTTTTGTGACTCCAATGACTTCAAAGTCGTTTTGTCTTGTATTTCTTAAAGACTTCCTTGGCTGCTCTCGTTAATACGGGTTGTTTTGCTGATGAAATTGGCATATCGTGTACAGTGTACGGCTGCTGCACTCTTATATTGTACAGTAGACTAGTTTCTTCAACAATGGCTAATGCTATTCAAAACAAGCGCGATCCATACATCAATTAAAAATACAGATCTGAGCTATGACTATCAAACTCCTGGAATGGAAAAATTCAGCTAAACAACTAACTACTGCAGCTTGAGACGTTTGGCTTGGCCGAAGCATTTCTCTTACTTTATTAACATTGCTCAAGCGCTTTTAAAGTGAACAATGTTCATCAATTAACATTAACACTAATATTGCTCAATCTTAAAGCGCTTGAGCAATGGTAATCAAGTAATATTAGCATTACTCAATTAGAACTATTAGATTATTAGAGCTAGAAATATCATGAAACGTGAGAAACACTAGTATCAGTGCTACACACGAAGTTACTCAAGTAATACTGCCATTACACGCGAAGTTACTTTAGTACCAAATATATACTGCCATTCTGCTGTCACATCGCTCTTCCAGCCAAGTCGTGCTCGCGAATCATCGAGCTAAGCCTCGTCGTACTTCGCCACAGAGCTGCAGCGCGCATTTCTTGGTGACGTAGCCGAGCTGCAAGTAAGTGTCCAAGTGCCGAAAGGTATAAGAAGATCAGCGAAATTCCTCTTGTGTCGAGCAGACCGTAACTCGCCGCCATGCAATCGGGCCTTCCATTGAAGAGCAGCGAGAGAGAACCAGATCCTGACGGTCAAAGGACTTTATTGTTGCTAATATGAGTGGGTCATCCGATGGTCGGTCATTCGGCAGACCGGCGGCTTTTGTGGCCACATCGCAGCAGTCCGTCGTAAAATGGCCTACATGAGTCGCTTTCTGGGGCTTCCTGGGAGGGCAAGTCGGGGCGACCAATTGTTTGGAGGCCTTTAGATTTTCATGAGGCCTCTAGGCCTGACATCGCTGCGTCGTCAGGCCTTAAGGCTTTCTTGGAACGACGTCTTCCTTACAGCCATATTATATGAAGGCGTTATCGACCTGCACGTTTTTCTCCTCACTCTTTATCAGGTGTATTTTTTTTGAACTGCTCCTCACAGCCATATTATATAGAGGCATTTTCGACCTGCACATTTTTCTCCTGACTTTCATTCAGTTTATTTTATTTTGACTGTAGAAAGCTTCCTTGCAGCCATATTATATGAAGGCATTATTGACCTGCACATTTTTCTCCTGACTTTCATTCAGTGTATTTTCTGGGGGACTGAGGAAAAGCCCTGCAGAAATCTTCGTACCGTTTCTCGAGCCCCGTCAATCTACGCACCTACGTCTGTTGTGTTCATTTCTGGAGATCGATTCGCGGTTATGTAGTTTTTGGACTTCCGTCTGTCAATTAAACGGCCGTCGACTTCGAGCTGGACGGCAAAACTTGTAGGACCGGACTGAAAATAAGAACGCTGGGCGGTCCAAATCGAGAGCGCAGGTCACCGGGTCGGAACAAGCGAAGTTGTATTAGAGGCTCCGGACGTCTCAAACGAGAGGCTCATGGAAGCCATACAAACTTCACGAGGCTGTAACGCAAGCCGCGTTTTCTGAAGGTTGCTGAATCTCAGTTTTATCGAGCTCTTCACAGACCTTCCGACCTCCATGGGGGTGTTGTGGTGCTGGAGGTGCTGCATGGAGGTGTTGTGGTGCTGGAGGTGCTCCATGGAGGTGGTGTGGTGCTGGAGGTGCTCCATGGAGGTGGTGTGGTGCTGGAGGTGCTCCATGGAGGTGGTGTGGTGCTGGAGGTGCTCCATGGAGGTGTTGTGGTGCTGGAGGTGCTCCATGGAGGTGGTGTGGGGCTGGAGGTGTTCCATGGAGGTGGGTCAACGCAGGCATCTGTCACTGCAGTTGAGTCGCTTGCTGCCTGCTAAAGTTAATCTCGATATTCTTCATTATTTCATGGCAATTCGTCCATTGGTGTTACTGTCCCTCGTGTTGCAGCATCCTTTGCGTTGCCCTCACATACGATGTTCCTTTTGGAAACTGCGGTAAGCCTTCGCGGTCGATGGAAGAATAGTTATTTGTTTCTACAATGCGGTGTTGCAGATACGCGCATCTATTCGTCGTAATGACATAAAATTACAAGGGAAACGCCTGCTATAATTTCGTTGATTATCCCTTTGAAATTGGTGCAGTAAGCCTCTTGAAGGAGAACTTTTAATAAAACTACAAACAGTTCCATGGAGCGACAGGAAAAAGAACGTAATATTTTAGCTACTATTTATGAAGAGCACTGAGAGCTATTCAAAGAACTTAGACAACGTGTTAGGCTTCCGTTGTAATAAGGCTCCCTAGAATTAGACTGCACGCAAGTTTTCCCAAACTCACGTCTAATGAAGCCGGCAAGCACTCAAGAAATGAGCGAAGCATCAAACTCTACGAAAGTTGCAGATTAAATCCCCAGTTTCGGTAAATTGGAAGCTGTTCTATTTGTGTGCTAAAGCTTGTTCTCATTTTGTTTGAAGCCGCGGAATTTTCCCTCCATAAACTTGGCGAATGGTTTGCTCCCAATGTTCTTTTCGAGGAGCAAATGTTCACTTTACATGCAAAGAGTTCATTAGCGACCGCTGCTCCACAGCGAGATTGGCGTGAGCGACGACCGAGAAACTTGTTAAGAAACTGCCACACGACGTCGGAAATGTGCGGTAAGAGCCAAGTTTTTCTCTCAATCATGAACGAAATGATAAGCGCTGTGCTTTGGAGGTTGATAATTTTCTTGACAAATTTCTTGAATGGTCATCGATCCAATTTCATTCCTTGGTTCCCCATCACAAGGAATGAAATGGGCTCGATGAAACGGGCCCGATGAAATGGGCTCGATGAAATGGGCTCGATGAAATGGGCTCGATGAAATGGGCTCGATGAAATGGGTGCGAGTGAACAGAAGCGAGAAGTTCGAGCCTGTGAACTAACCGCCTGATGGCCTCGCTGAACACATCCGACTTAATTGTGGTCAAATTGAGACGAAATTGTCCCCGCTATTGCATGGCTTTGCTCTGATGCGACTTCGTCGTCCCTTAGTTACGTGCAGGTCACAATATTCTAGCTTTCTAATCCGTTAACGGAACAGAACCATTCTTCCCTATGAAGTATTCAAAAATTTAAAAATACTTCAGGAGTGAAATAACTTATAAGGTATTCACCTTTTTATAACTTTTGAATTGCCCTTCCCATCCATAAAGTTTTTGTAATTAGAAAGAAAAATTCTCCCCTTCAAGAAAAATTTATTAAAATTTCAATTTCTCAGCCAATATTGTACATGGAGATGATTCGTTTTTTTTTGTTCGATTTCACAATAAGCATATCTACAAAAACGCGAGACACTGTTTTGATATCGCTTCAGAAAAATGCTTACAAATTTTTTGCAGCGATTGATACCTAATTCTAATTTAATTTTTTTTACACGGCAATAAAAAATTCCTAATGAAATAATCAAAAAAAATACCTCGTAAATTTAAAGTACTCACTTTGATCTTCAAGACGAAAAAAAAGTTCTTACCTTCAAAACTGTGTGAAAAACTGAGCCGCAAAGTCGAAGAAAAGTCTTCTGAGAAAATAGCGTTCTAAGTTGCTGAGTACCAGACCCTGTTTCATAACTAATACTTCACTAAAAGTCTAAAACATTCTAGATAAGTCTTCCATGATCGTAAAAAGTCACTACCCCTAACGTCACTACCACTAACGTCACTACCACTAAAGTCACTATCACTGACTGCAAACTGCAGAGCGGTCACCCGCGGCCATTGAGCTGCCTTTGATAATTCAAAAGTTCACGCAGTAGTTCAAATGCTTTTTCTTCAATTTAGACACTTGCGTCTTTTCACTGTACTTTCAACAATTTCTTCACCTTCAACACTTCCACTTGATTTCCGCTTACGCTGTAGCAGATTCTCGGCAGAGCGGGCTGCTATATTTGATATTCTAGGCATTTCACAGGACGCACACGCACAAAACCGTACACTTAGAAGGTCAAAAGACCACTAAGCCTTTCTAATGAATGGACAGGGGTGTAAAAAGAAAAAAAAAATTGAAGCAACCAACCACAGCTAAGCAGAGCTGGCTGGTAGCACTGAGCGCGTCTGGCGTGCGAGGGGGTCATTTTGGGGGTCATTTTGGGGCGGGGTTTGGAGTTGCTAACACGGGATAAATGACATTTCTACGTGATAAAAGAAGGCTTAGGAACATTTGCAAGCCATAATCTCATCTTCGATTTTTCAGCCCAAAAAAATGTTCTATTCCCTTTAACGATCGTTGTGACACTTTTCTTTCTAAAAGCACTTTAACATGTTTTATCCTTTAACGATCGTTGTGACACTATTCGATCTGAAAGCCCTTGAACACATTTTATTTATGGTCGAGTTTGTCTCCTAATGGATAATTAAAGTTTACGGTCGAGTAGCAGTTCCATTCTCATTGTAATGTCGGTGACAGGGCTAATCCAATGGCGGTCGTTGTGATCATTCTGATTGGAGGAAAAAATTTGGTCGTTGTAGGATTAAGCAAAAAGTTAGCAATGGGGAAATTGAGATGATTCTTCCTACATTTAAAAATGAAAAGCTTGTGAGAAATGGCCTGATCACCTCAGGTTGTAAACTGAAATAAAGGGTACCAAATTTAGCAGCCATGATTGATCTTCAGCAGACCGTAAGTTCAGTAAGACTGATACTTGACTAGGAGTGAAATCCATCCTCCTCACGACATTTGTGACACGCGAACAACACGTGATCAACCTGCAGCTCCTTTTCGAAGTCATTATGTTCTCTTCTAGTACCCAAAACTTCTTTTTTCTTGCTTAGAGTTTTTATTTTTGAATTTTTTACCCAGTGCTAGCATCGGCACTTGCAAATACTTCTAGATTTAGTCTGAAAATGATTTAGCCATTTTTGAAAGGCAGCTAATGCTGTATTTCTCGAGCTTGCATGTATGTTGACTATGATCAGACACGTATGGAAGTTTGAGACCGCTTAGCACTTTGACCACAATTGGTTAAACTGAAATTCAATATTCAACTCAAATTTAAATTCAACTGTAGTGAGTAATTTGAAAAAAGCAAACATTAACTGGATCATGCCTTCATTTAGCTTTGATCAAGTATTTGTGAAAATTTTGTTTGTGACTACTGGTTGGTCAGCAGCATTATGAAAATCCCTTCTGTGGCCACCGGTGGCGCACTTTGCGGTCATAGTATTAAATAATCATAACTTGCAAAAAATGTGAAGCTTCAGTAAAAGGTAAACTTTGACCTCCTCACGCCACCAACTAACGCATATGTAGATCGGGATAAAATGGCATATACAAAACACACAATTCTCCCATATGACAGTCGAACGAAGGAGATAATACAAGAACGCATTATTTTTCCAGTAGAACCAATTGGCCAAGTTGCGGAACTTAGGCTCCAGGGTCTACTGAAGATGCCAGGCTCTTGGATCTAAACTTGTCCGAGACTTCCCGACTAAGAAGACTCGCAGCGCCACAGCTCAGGACTTGACTCGCACCAGAGCTATTAGGACTTAATGGGACTTGTTGCGTTAAGACTTAAATGGGACGGGTCGCGTTAGGACTTGTATGATTCTGAAGATGTTGAAACTAGAATGTGACTGGAGATATTGGAACTAGAATGAGACTGGAGATATTGGAACTAGAATGAGACTGGAGATATTGGAACTAGAATGAGACTGGAGATATTGGAACTAGAATGAGACTGGAGATATTGAAACTAGAATGAGACTGGAGATATTGGAACTAGAATGAGACTGGAGATATTGGAACTGGAATGAGACTGGAGATATTGGAACTAGAATGAGACTGGAGATATTGGAACTAGAATGAGACTGGAGATATTGGAACTAGAATGAGATTGGAGATATTGGAACTAGAATGAAAGAAAATGAAATAACGTAGATGAGAGAAGTTGTTATGAATCAGATGAAACATGGGACCCTAAGTCAAATGCAGTAGATTGCACAACAAAGAAACAAACGAAAGAGGCACGCACACACACACACGCACACTCATACATACATGCATGTAGACTCGTTTTCGCCCTGTTTAACTGTGTCGAGATTGCAATGCAAGCATTCTCATGCCCGTAACTTTTAATGACTCAAAATTTTATTTAAATGCCACCTATTTGCTTTATAAAAATTCTGGCCGCGATTCGTTCTTTCTGAGTGAACGGAGATTATTTCTATTAATTGAAACTAACTTTTATTTGATCTCGACTTTGCGTGCCCCTTGTGTCCCGTGCAGAATTTTGAGTGTATCTAACAAGACATACGTATTTCCTATGGCCCTTTACGTCACACTTCTAACAGTGCATTTACCATTCTTTTTTGTGGAAGAGAAAACTACTTTCGCTGCATACATCATACTTCACACTTCAACAGCGCTTCTACCGCTTGTGGAAGAGCGCTTAAGATTTTCAAAACTACGGACACCGACCTTCTAGAATCCCCGTTACGGATCCTTCAAAACCATCGACTTCGATCCCACGAAACGGTCGCCATTGATCCTTCTTGAAGCATCGAGCGGAGCACAACTTTACTGCCGGAGCAGAAGCGTCTCGAGCGCATCAAAGCTGCGGCTGCAGAGCAGTACAGAAGCGGCATCATATTCTGCGCAGAATTGGTGGCAGTGCAGCATCATTTAGCGCTAGATCGTCTACGCTAATGAGAGCAAGAGGAGCTTCTCCTCACAGGCGCTCCATTTGACGCCAGATTAACGTGTCTTGCGGAATGAAAGCTCGCCAATTAATCATTTCGACCTCACCGACAGCGCTTAAAGCTCCAGCTGCGACTAGCGCTTAGCTCCTTCCTCTGCTCTTACTTGTGCGGTTTGTAGACTGGTAGTTTGATGGACTGGTAGTTTGGTGGACTAGTAGTTTGGTGGACTAGTAGTTTGGTGGACTAGTAGTTTGGTGGACTGGTAGTTTGGTGGACTGGTAGTTTGGTGGACTGGTAGTTTGGTGGACTGGTAGTTCGGTGGACTGGTAGTTTGGTGGACTGGTAGTTTGGTGAACTGGTAGTTTGGTGGACTGGTAGTTTGGTGGACTGGTAGTTTGGTGGACTGGTAGTTTGGTGGACTGGTAGTTTGGTAGACTGGTAGTTTTACAACAGGCGGCTTACCTCAGTGATGCGCCCCTATGTAACAAGAGGCACAAAGCGCAGCTCGCACATTCACTTAACGACTTGAGATGAAGCGATGAGTAGCTACGGTTTGTCTTGAAATTACATCAATTTGATCTCATACCAATTCTCAATTTTCATGAGATTCAAGGGACATCTATTGAAAACCGTAGAATTTTAAAAAACTTGCGCATTTTTTGTTCCAGCGTTAAATGTAGAAACATGAAAAGAACGCCCGTCTACAATTCTGTTGGGATAAACTACTGGAAGAAAATAATTCTCACGTGTCTTAAGTTTTGATAGCATCACGAATATTGATACTTCTCGTCCCAGTGAGTACAGCACCATTTTCTCGTCCCAGTGTGTACAGCACCATTTTCTCGTCCCAGTGTGTACAGCACCATTTTCTCGTCCCAGTGTGTACAGTACCATTTTCTCGTCCCAGTGTGTACAGCACCATTTTCTCGTCCCAGTGTGTACAGCACCATTTTCTCGTCCCAGTGTGTACAGCACCATTTTCTCGTCCCAGTGTGTACAGCACCATTTTCTCGTCCCAGTGTGTACAGCACCATTTTCAGTAATTTCACCAGCTTTCCAGACCTCGGGTGAAGCAAACAACATCGGTTTCGCTTCAAGATTTGGGTTAATAAATAAATTAAAATCACTTAAATAGATTGATGTAATTTAGGATTATATTCCTCTGCGTAAATGTTGAGAAATTTGTGTTGTTGTCAAAAGCAGGTCAAATCTTTAATTATCGATTTGAAATTAACTTTGATGCTCATACTACGAGGAAATTTCTTCAGCCCTGGTGATCCACCAGTGGACCTGATGATAGTCAAATAAAGGAGTGTTCCAATTAAAGATTTCTTCATTTAAATGTTGAAAATTGAAACTGAATACCATTTTAGTTGAATTCAAATTTTAGATTAGCCCACCACAGTAAACGCGCTGAGTTCTTTTACTCCTGCTGCTTTTTTTCAAAAAATGCGCCGACTCTAAACGAGCGCCAGCGGCCTTAGCATCCCCGCCATCTGCTCTGTGATGCTCAACTCTATGCATCAGTATCAGCAACATCACAAATGAGCATCACAACAGCCAGCAGTATCAGCAACATCACAAATGAGCATCACAACAGCCAGCAGTATCAGCAACATCACAAATGAGCATCACAACAGCCAGCAGTATCAGCAACATCACAAATGAGCATCATAACAGCCGGCAGTATCAGCAACATCAAAAATGAGCATCACAACAGCCGGCAGTATCAGCAACATCACAAATGAGCATCACAACAGCCAGCAGTATCAGCAACATCACAAATGAGCATCACAATAGCCAGCAGTATCAGCAACATCACAAATGAGCATCACAATAGCCAGCAGTATCAGCAACATCACAAAAATGCCTCAACATCAGCACCCATTGAGGGAATACAACTGTTGGATCTGTGGGAAGTATTATCTCCCAAGAGGAAGATGTAAGGATCGAGCTGTAAGTCAGCAGGCTTTCCTTTTGTTAAAATGGATTTTTTTGTTTTGTTTTACAACAGACTGATATTTTCAGACCAACGATGTCATTTTTGAAAATCCAAAATTTTAATCTCAAAATTGTATCTTGCTTCGTAAACTTTGCAGTTTTTGTGCGCTGAATGAGGGAACATCTTGTGCATAGATTCCCTATTCTCTTAGTTTTACACAGAATTCCTAGTTCCTTAGTTTGATATTGAATGGTGCCTTCTTCCTCCTTCCTCTCATAGAAACCTCCTGGTCGTGGGGCGGGCGCCTCCAGCTAACTTGTAATCTATTTGTGTCTCTCTAACTCTGTCAGCCGCAATACTGACGCAATTCGAACACAGCTATGCGAGTAACCTGATCTGCCCTCTTCTGGCGTACGCAACACCACCCACACCACCCGCACCACCCACACCACCCGCACCACCCACACCACCC
>JACJUY010012093.1:0-20179 GCA_014220935.1 Platorchestia sp. MABIK | reverse complement strand
GCAGCTTTTAATTCGAGAACATTTTGTTCTTTTAAAAAGTTGCACTTAAATGAAGAAGTGTTTTTAAACTTCAAAAAGAAGGAAGATTTAACTTCGAATTTAGGAAGCAATAGTTTTCGAAAGAGTGAGAATAATTTATCTCTCGAAAACGATGAATAAAATCTTCGAAAAAAGAACTACTTCCTAAGAATGGTCTTCGAAAAAAGAACTATTTCGAAGCACTGATAATCTTCGAAAAAAGAACTATTTCGAAGCAAACGTAATCTTCGAAAAAAGAACTATGTCTCGCCAACCCGCTTCTGCGGCGAGAAACTTCCGGAACTAACTGGCACAGGAAACATAGTCTTTAGCTGCCACCCTGAACGGGGCAGTACACGCTGCAAATAACAAAAACCTTATGACAAGTAAGACAATAGATAAGAGAATGCTCACCTCGACGTCTTAGTTTCGAAGATTATGTTCCGGTGAAGATTTCTTCACAAAAGGCCGGCTGTCAAGGATTAAGCTTCCTTGAAGCGGGGCCGGTATAGGTCAGAGCACACTGTAGACATGCGCCCCGTACCACTCATCGTTGTCATCTGAGGAAGCAACCCGCGAAGGCCCCTCCTCAACTTCGCTCGGATCCGTAGCTGAGGCTTCGGATTCGCTCGTAAAGACAAACGAACATTTTATGCATGTCCAAGGTTATTAAGGTCGCCAGGAAAGTGAAGCACTCCCACTATTGCCGCGCTTGTCACAAATAGTTAGCGTTATTACTTTTTGGGCCAGTTTTGTTTTAAAAGAAAACCTAGTCCCTAATTATGCAAGATATGGGCTGTCTTGCACGGGACTTTAGTAAGGAGCAAGGCTGGATTTGCGACAATGTGCGACAAATGGTTTTCATCGATGGTTTCCATCTTAAAGCGGCAAACACAAAAATCTCAATGTATCCTGATGACATGTAAATTATCATGACAAGTTCGACAACGGATTTGAAAGAAGCACAAGCCAACGCTGAAAACCTTCTAAAAAATCTGACATTGTGGTTTGACCATAATGACCTCAAACTTGACGCAAGTAAAACGCAATGCATCATTTTTGGATCACACAATGCGACCAGAAATTTACCACCATTCACGCTAATATTTGAAGACGATAAAATTGAACCAGTTGATAAGGGAATGTTTGTTTCGACAAAATATGACTTCAAATCACACGGAGAAACAATGTGCAATAAAATCAACGAAATATTAATGTTCTTTCATCGCATTAAGAACACACTTGACGAAAAAACTAATTTATTAGTAATTCAGTCTTTAGTTTTACAGCGTCTGGACCCCTGCAGTCGGGTGTGCGGAGATTTACCTCAATAACTTCAGTAAGAATTGCAAAAATGCATTAACTTCGCAGCCAAAGTGGTATGCAAAGGAAATTTCGAGAAATTCGATCATGCCACCCCTCTTTTCAGAAAACTTGGCTGACCCCAATACCAAACAGATTCATGTTCCAAAAAGCTCAATATGATCCAAAAGCTCAATATTCCTTCAAGTGTCCAGCCGGACTCCGTGTGGGAAGGATGTCTGTAGCGCTCGCTCCAAAACAAAGTGCCTACTGCTGGAAAGGATGTACTTCTGACTTACATGAGTATCCACTCATGCCATGAGGATTCAAATGTGATTTAAACGCTCTATACAACAAAAAATCATCAAGCTAAGAGTATAATACTCCATCAAAAGTGAGCAAGTGCTCAACCCTCATCTATACTGTCCCGCCACCCGACCGTGCGGCGTAACTTTCCGAATTAACGAACACTGAAGACATAGACTTACCTAACACCCATAGTGGAGTCAGGGAACGCAGTAATCTTAAGGCAATTTGAATGACAAGCGTAACAAAGGAAAGGAGGCTCACCTGATATCTTCGAAGATAATATTCAGGCGAATACGTCTCCAATTAAGCCGGCTATCAAGGACACTAAGTCCCTGATGCAGGGGTCGGTTGAGGCCAGAACCCGCATAGCACAAGTTAGATGCACTCGCGGAGACGACCAGGTTGAAACTGAGGTGGCAACAGGCTGCGGCCACCTCCATAGTTTGCTCGAAACCGTTGCTGTGGCTTCGGACTCGAGCAAGAAGATGAAACGAACGATTTAGTTAAGTTCACTGATATTAGTCGCCAAGGCAGTGAAGCACCCCCGCCATCGCTCCGCTTTGTCATAAATTGCCAGCGTAATTGCCTTTTAGGCTTGGTTAAATTATTGAAAGCCTTTGTCCTTTATTGTGCAAGGTATTGGCTGTCTTGCACAGGACTTCAGCAACGAGCGATGGCTGGATTTGCGACACAATCCCGGCAAGAGAAAAAACGGAGTTTTCGAAAGAAACTTCCGTTACACAAAAACATTTACATATTAAAGTTACCTTCCATCGGAAACATGGAAAGTACATTCACAATAGTTATGCGCATATACATTTAAATAGCAAACATAATAGAAAAGGGAACTATAAGTGACCTTTTTTAATCAACTGGGCCAGCTTACTACGTTGCTGGCGCGCTGCCTGCCGCTTAGGGCGGGCAGCTGACGCAACTTCGGGTTCCCCGGAACTGTCCGAGGAGTCCGATTCAGAAGAGTAATGCTGACCTCCAGGGCGCTCAAGAGAAAGAGAACTACCNTCACCGTCCTCGGTTTCCAAGTCCGGAATCTCATCAGAAAGGATTAACGAATTAGAAGCAGGGTACAGATGAAGAAATTGAACAGGCATGATAGGCAAGATAGTTTCCCCTGTCTCAGTATAAGAAAGCGGACGCCGATTGAGATTAAGGGTGATATCAGAAACAGCAGTAAGAAAGGAAGAATAAGGATAGGTGCTGCGTCCGAAGAGCTTATACAAGCAATCCTTAATAGATTTGAACAAACGTTCCCAGATTGCTCCAAATTGTGGACTATAGATCGGAATAGTTTTAAATTTGACGTTAAAAGTGCGAAAACGATCTTCATACAAAGAAGAAGTTAAAACTTCCGACAGAAGGTCAGGAGCCGCTAAGAAAGTTCTAGCGTTATCGGAAAACACAGTATTAGGTACGCCCTTTTCGTTTGTGAAACGATTAAAGGCGAAACAAAATTCCTCCAAAGTCATGGAAGGAAGAAGCTCGATATGAATTGATCTGGTTTGGAAACATGTCAATAACAATAGATATACCTTTTGTTTATGACCAAAAGGATCTAACACCCAGAAATGGGCAGAAAAGTCCATTCCTGTTGTGGCGAAAGGTCTTACAAAATTCACACGACCATCCGGTAAAGCAGGCGGATCAGGATAGGAGAAAGCTTAAGCGTTTACCCGTTTGCAAACTATGCATTTGGATAGAACGCTGCGAACAGTACGCTTACAGCGAGGTATCACATAACCGTCCAGTTTGAGTTTCTGCATGGTATTTTCAAGACCTTGATGATTTAAAGTTTTATGAGTATGCAACTTGAGAAGATAATTAAGAATATAAGGAGAGGCAACAAACCCGAACAACAAGGTAGTGTACCGATAATACAAAAATTTGCCCTCCCTGAAAAGGACGAAGCTAAACTGATTACGGTCAAACTCACAGGCAAGTTTTACCTGAAGGAAGGCTTTTAGAATGTCAGAAAGTACCACTACAGAATTGGCACGAAAATACACCAAGAGACATAACAAATTTTCATCAGATTAGGACCCACATTCGAGGCTTCGTTCAGACTAGGCAAACCACCGACTCGCAAAGAGCAATTAAACACAGGACGAATTTTGGTAGTTTCTACATGAGTACGTATGACAGGCCGGTGCGGGATCCATTTATGCATCCGCACATCTAACTTTTTGGCTGACAAGGGTTCTATGATTCCTAATTCAAGTTGTTCAAGGAAAACGTCATTATAGGCCTTCTCAATTCCCCTACGAGCATTATCAATAGCAACTTTACGCGCAAGATATCTTGCTAACCCGAAGTTATTAGGGACTTTGGCCAACAGATGACGGTTCCAGGGTAACTGAATCGAATACCTGCCTTCCGCATACACAACACTACTCTTGAAACCTTCCAACTCTCTATCATACTCCTCCTCTTTAGAGGGCACACCAATAAGTNTGACAACGATGAGTGGTACGGGGCGCATGTCTACAGTGTGCTCTGACCTATACCGGCCCCGCTTCAAGGAAGCTTACTCCTTGACAGCCGGCCTTTTGTGAAGAAATGTTCACCGGAACATTATCTTCGAAACTAAGACGTCGAGGTGAGCATTCTCTTATCCATTGTCTTACTTGTCATAAGGTTTTTGTTATTTGCAGCGTGTACTGCCCCGTTCAGGGTGGCAGCTAAAGACTATGTTTCCTGTGCCAGTTAGTTCTGGAAGTTTCTCGCCGCAGAAGCGGGTTGGCGAGACAATATACAGTATTAAACAAATTTGTTGAATTTGAATATGTAATTTCGTTAATTTTTGTGAAGTCCTCAAATTCACGGTAATTGGACAGATGCGTTTCAAGAGATGTGGCTTATTGTTTTTTGGAAGCAATTCGCAATTTTTGGGGAAAATCGTTGCACTGCTTATGAATCTCCCGGAATATAGTGGTTAGAGTAGCCATTTTTAACGTTAAATTACCGGTAACTATCGTAAGTTTTGAACGAAGACCGATTAAAAATAACCGTTCAACTACCGGTAATTAACTGGTTGGTATCGTCGGTCTTCGTCCAAAATGTACGGTTAAAAACCGGTAATTTACCGTTAATCAGATGATAATATGAGACATTCTCGACACTAATTCCGACGATATCCGACGATATATCGTCGGCTTATAGGAAGAAGAAGATGATAACTACCGGTAAATTCAGATGTAAATTATCGTCGGTCAGACGATAAATTTCTGATTGGGGAAGCTGTGGCAGCCTATATTCCAACCCAACATTATTTGAAGTCTTCCAGCTTTCATCGATTCTATTCACTAGCTGGAGATAATGCAGAATAAGTCTACAAACACAATAGTACATCTTTGCCTATATCACTTAATATTAACACACATTTCTTTCTCTAGTCTCTACACGATACGCTCCACATAACTGGCGGCATCTGCTCAGCTCGCAGAGGTTATATACCCAACGTCCGGAAGTGGGCATTTCCGTAAAACGAGCGGATTTGCGGAATGGTTCTTTCGAGGTTCGAAGGCATAAATTTTCTATCGCTGTTTGAAAATATAAATTCCCTAAACTGCTGCGAAGGCAACACAAAGGACTTGAAGAAACTTTAAAACTCAAAGTAGGAAACCACGTGCGCGCCAATGTTAGAGCTATGCTTGATAGGTCCGACCCCACTAAAGCATTTTTTTATTTGACAAAAAACCTGCATGCATTTTACAGCCGCGAAGAATGTGCTATTCAAATGTTCGATTGGAAATTAACACTCAGCCATCAATGATAAACTTTCCTAGTTATTTCATCAAATTGATAAAACGTACAAACATTATTAAATGCTTAATAGCTTGAAACTGTAAATATTTTTCCTAATCATAAAATGCTTGCAGTTTTTATTGTAAAAATATCATAAAACTTTTTTAGTAGTGTCGAATATTTCAAGACTACACTTTTTTCACTTCAAATTAATCCAAGTCAAGGTCAACTAATCCAAGTAAAGTTCAATTTTATCCAAGTCAAGGTTAAATTAATTTAAGTCAAATTCAAATTAATCCAACCCTAAGTTGAGGTAAGGATTGACATTATTACTCATTGGTTTGATCGTTTTTTGTGTTAATTATATACCTATTGGGTGTGATGAGCGAGACAATCGTTTTTCCTTCCAACGAGGAATTCATAAAATTTCCGCCAGTGTTGCAATCTAAAGACAAGCTGTCATAAAATGTGCAAGTTTCCAGCATCAGGAGGCAAAGTGTGATTCAGATCTTTGAGCGGCGTAAAAGATACAAGTCAATTATAAAAACTTCGTATTTTACTACTCATTGAAGTTATTTTAAAATTCTACATTATGGTAGTATGCATCCATTCAAACATTTATGTTGAAAAGGTGATTTTATGTTACACATAATGGTATCGAGGTTTTATTTACACCAACATTTAGATTTAATTAGATTAGGTTGCACAACACGGCAAAGCTTTATAATGAAGGTTATAGCGAAGACAACAGATTTAAAATACATATCTATTAAAAATTAGAACGTTTCAATCATCTAGATCATCATCAGCTATAGTCTGAAATATAAGAATTGACAAAAAGACCGGCAATAAAAACCATTCAGTAAGTGATATAATAATATGCACATAAATTTAAAAAAAAATTACGTAATACCTATTTTCAATGGATAGGATGACTGCATGTCATTAATGTTAGGTTTCAATTTGCTAATAAAGAGGGATTCAAGAATGCGTAAATTAAAACACGAACCTGCAGAACCTAATATTGAAAATTTTTCGAGTGTGATCGTTGTTTTGCATTTTTCAGCATGGATTCTAATAGCTGAATGGGAAGGCCTACTTAATGGAATACCAGTCCTAAAACTTCCCACAATGTTCAAATACCCTCGTAGATAGCAACCGAGATGTCGAACCGACATACGCAGACCCACACAGTGGGCAACAGTACTTGTATATAACAGAGGAGAGCATTGAAATGGGTAGTCTTTCCTTAAAATGAAAAAATGAACCTATTTTGAAATTATTAACTAAAATAATTTGAAGGTCGACACAGGGAAAGTATTTCACAACTAATGAGAGCAATTGTTCTTTCATCCTCTCAGACTGAACACCGAAGTAAGGAATGGTGACGAACAATTTCTTCTTATCTAGAGTCAGCACAGTAGCAATGGCGGAATACTTTTGAAAGTGGAACAGACCGTTTGTAACTTTAGTCGTGTAGCATTTAAAACTCTGTTAGATCTTGCAGTTAGGTTCTCATTTTTCCTTTTTGATGGCAAATACTACAAACAAATCGAGGGATTGGGTATGGGGTTGCCTTTGGGTCCAACTTTCGCGAATGTTTTTATGTCACATCATAACGAATATGGCTTTCTGAATGTCCAGATAATTTTAGCCAATCTTTTACCGCAGATACGTTGATGAGACTTTTGTTTTGTTCCGAGACAGAAACCACGCTCTTTTGTTTCTTGAATATATTAATAGTAAACACCGAAATATTATTTTTACCATGGAGACTGAAGCTAACAATATATTACCTTTTATAGACTGTCTTGTCCAACGCTCAGGTTCCACTTTTTGTACCTCTGTTTATAGGAAAAGCACATTTACTGGTTTGGGTTCAAGTTATTTTTCGTTATCTTCTTTTTTATTTAAAATCAACAGCGTGAAAACCCTTTTATTTCAGGCATATGAAATATGCTCAAGTTATTCGAAATTGCATAATGAGTTTGAATTCTTAAAGCAGGTTTTGTAATAAATGGTTATCCTTTATATTTTATTCATAAATATTTCAAGTAATTTTTTAGATAAAAAGTTTTTCGCCATTGCTACTGTGCTGACTGTAGATAAGAAGAAATTGATCGTCACCATTCCTTACTTCGGTGTTCAGTCTGAAAGGTTGAAAGAACAATTGCTCTGAATTGTGAAATACTTTCCCTTTGTTGACTTTCAAATTATTTTAGTTAATAATTTCAAAATATGTTCATTTTTTCATTTTAAAGATAGACTACCCATTTCAATGCTCTACTCTGTTGTATACAAGTACTGTTGCCCACTGTGTGGGTCTGTGTATGTCGGTTCGACATCTCGGTTGCTATCTACGAGGGTATTTGAACATAGTGGTAGAAGTTTTTGGACTGGTATTCCATCAAGTAGGCCTTCCCATTCAGCTATTAGAATCCATGCTGAAAAATGCAATACAACTATCTCACTCGAAAAATTTTTCACTATTAGGTTCTGCAGGTTCGTGTTTCAATTTACGCATTCTTGAATCCCTCTTTATTAGCAAATTGAAACCTATAGACCTTAATGACATGCAGTCATCCTATCCATTGAAAATAGGTATTACGTATTTTTTTTTAAATTTGTGTGCATATTATTATATCACTTACTGAATGGTTTTTATTGCCGGTCTTAATTTAACAATTCCTATATTTCAGACTATAGCTGATGATGATCTTGATGATCGAAACGCTCTAATTTTTAATAGATATGTATTTTAAATCTGTTGTTTTCGCTATAACCTTAATATAGATTTACATTCGTAGAATTCCACTTTATCACATTTTTGAAATCATATATACATGCAACTACGTAAGATTACCATTGGACGATATGTAGGTTTGATCTTTAAATGAAATATAGCAACGAAGTCTTTTTTTCGCTCGTCCAAACGATTTTCGTGAAAACAATTTACAATTTGTTTCATCGACACATATGATATATTTGCCTTGACCTATTAATTTGAAGAGATGGCAACATTTTTATTGCTAATACAGGATTGTATGTGTCGTAATGTACTCACATAAATTGTATTCTAACGGAATCGCACATAAGTACTCAGTGAATCACATTAGTAAATATTTTTCAAGATTAAATCTGCAAATGGTCCAATAGTAATTTTATGTAGTTACATGTATATGATTTCAGATATAAATATTTGATAAAGTGGGATTTTACGCACGTAAATCTCTAAATGAGTGTAAATAGATCCTTGATACCATGATACCATGTGTACGTGTAACATGAAATTACCTTTTGAACATAAATATTCAAATGGATGCGTACTGCCATAAATATAGCATTTAAAAAATAACTTCATTGAGTAGTATAATACGAAATTTTTATAATTGACTTGTATCTTCTACGCTAGTCAAAGATCTGAATCACACTGTCTCCTGATGCTGGATACTTAGCACATTTTAAGACAACTTGTCTTTAGATTGCAACACTGGCGGAAATTTTATGTAATTTTATGACGAAACATTGCATTTGAACNTAAAGCATTATAACAAGAAACGTGAAATTCTCACCGAATGCCGAGAAAAGAAATCAATGTTCTTCATCAAGGAATATCTCATACCTTCACGAGCTAAGACCATGTGCACTTTGCGAGTCGCCAGAAGGAAATTTCCGGAGAAAATTGGAATCCCAAGAACTCAGGACGGAAAATCTTCGTATCTAACCCCGGAGACCCGGATTCAAGACCACGTCAGATCAGCACGCCAGAACAACTCTACCAATACCTGATGCTACGCCTGAACATGTCATCGAAACAGGTCATGGGTGACTAGGCTTAATTGGGTGATCACCTCAATTAGATATCATGTCAGTCTCACCTTAATTAGATATCAGTTTCACCTCAATCTTGGCAAATGTATAACAGATGTATGTAAACATTTATGACAGCTGTTTGCAAACTTTGTAACAACGACATCAGCAATTTTTACCTACCAATGTTATTATAAAATTTAGATTTCCACCTTGTTTGCCTTCCTACATTATTTGTATGAAATTTTTTTACCACTAAAGTTTATATAACTTGTACACCATATTAGCCGATTAAGTCGTTGTCGTCAAAATTTTTAAAAACTTATTACCTGTTGTGTGTAAACTTTGTGAACAACGCCCTCAGCAATTTGTTAACACCAGCCAGTGTTGTGATATTGAACTCCAATATTATTCGCTCATGGAGTGGGTATATGTGTACTCACGAAATCGCACTAGATTTTTTTACTCTATTCTCTCATACTTCCTAAGCTAGTTTTTAGACAGGAATATCCTTTTTAATTTCTACTCTGCATTTCGTTTTTAAGTCATATATTACTTACTGCTTACCCTTTACTAATTTTAAATTACTGATCACGCTGATGGATTCGATGAAATCGATCCAGATCTCAATCCTTTGAACAAACTATATCCAAACCTAAACGACTCTCAAGAGTGTAGGTGTACTAATATATCAAAATTCAATGAAACTATACGAATATCTCGCCAGGATTTCTCACTCCTGTGTTGGAACTGTAGGTCACTTTATCCGAAAATGGAAGAGATACAATGTACTATTACTGAACTTAAGTATAACATAGACGTGATTAGCTTCACCGAAAGCTGGCTAGATGACTCAACTAAAGACATGATTCGATTTGAAAATTATCACAGTTACCATTCGCTACGAAAAAACAAACGAGGCGGAGGCATCAGTACGTATATATCTTACCACATAGACTCGAGAATAATAGCAAGTGCAACAACGAATCGGGATCATATAGAATCACTCTTCGTAGAACTGTCTAGAGATGGTAAACGAATTGTGCCTGGAACGGTGTATAGGCCTCTTACAGCCTGTCCTATATCCTTCTTGAATGAGCTAAATCGGATTATTTCTCAGTTCAACAGGTCCTTATACAATGACACAATAATATGCGGCGACTTCAATTATGATTTACTGAAACATGAAAGCTATGAGCCAATCTCTAATTTCCTAAATGCCTTTCAGTCTAAATCCTTCCTTCAGATCATCACAAAGCCTACACGAATATCCTCAGAATGTGCAACGCTGCTTGACAATATCTTTATGACAGACCCAACTGATTATCTTGCTGGAATAATTACTTCTGACTTATCGGATCATCTTCCAGTTTTTCTTATTAAGAAAAATGTCTATATTGCTTGCACCGAACCACGGGCTGAAACTTACTCACATCGTAAAGTAAATTAATCAAATTTAGAATAAATGCACACCGTTCTAGAAAAATCAATGCTAACATTGCACATCCCTCAACAAAATAATGCAACGAGCATTGATGAGGAAGTAGTAAAGTTGACTGAAACTAAAATGACCGCATACAATCAATGTTGCCCAATTGTAACTCGTACAGTTACCCCGAAAAATAAACAAAAGCCCTGTACTACTCGAGACATCGTGATAAATATAAAGAAACGTCAAGCGAACCTGGCCCTCCATTACGAAGGGCGAGTATCTAGAGAAATATATAACCGATTCAGAAACTATGTGACAAACCAGATAAGAACATCAAAAAAGAGCTACTTTACGCTCAAGTTTACTCAATTTAAAGCTGACGTTAAATATACTTGGCGCCTCCTTAACTCATGCTGTAAACCGAATAACGCTTATAAAAAGTTTTTTGAATATGTTGTTCAAGAACAAAATGTAAAATACCACGAAAAGAAAGAAATTGTTACTCTCTTTAACAATTTCTTCGTACACGTAGGGAAAACTATAGCTGATGGTATTCCAAGTGAACCTCCCGATCACCTGGAATACATGGATCATCTTCGAGAACACAACTCCTTTTTCTTTACGCCTACCAACTCTTCCGACGTAATTGCGTGCATAAACAACTTGAAAAATAAATCGGGTGGGTTACAAACGTTTCTGACTAAAGAACTTAAAATTATTGCAGATATTGTAGCCCCGCTGATATCCAATATTATTAACCAGTCTCTCATCCTAGGCACTTTCCCGAACTCCCTCGAAGTTGCTAGAGTAACCCCTATCTTTAAAAATGGTGAAAAATCCTGTGTCAACAATTATCGACCTATCTCCGTGCTACCAATTATTAGCAAGGTATTCGAAAAAATTGTGTATAAAATAAGAGTACTCTTATTTTGAACAAAAATCATTTCTCTTTGATAAACAATACGGCTTTCGTTGTAAAAAACAATAACACAGGCAATATTAAATCATTTACAATTCCTTTATTCAAATATAGATAAAGGAAAGCCTGTCTTCTCTGTATTTCTTGACTTTCGATAAGCATTCGATTGCGTGGACCATGACATATTACTCTCGAAACTACACTGTTATGGCATTCGAGGAGTTGCCCATGATTGCTTCAGATCATACCTAACAAATCGGAAGCAATACGTTGCCATTGACGACGCAAAATCGGACCCTCTGACAATTAGCCATGGAGTTCCACAAGGATCTGTTCTTGGACCGCTTCTATTTCTGATTTTTATCAATGAAATTGTTGAATCTACATCATTTTTCAAATTCATACTTTTTGCCGATGACAGCACGCTTTCTGCGGTCCTTCAGGGCCAAAATCCCGCTATGATTTCGGAGAGTATAAATAATGAACTCCACAACGTTTCATCGTGGCTCAAAGCTAATAAAATAAGCCTTAATATCCATAAAACAAAATATATTACATTCTCATACAATAAAAATATATCTCTCCCACGCATAAAAATTGGCGAAGGTGAAATCGAAGAAACCAACTCATGTAAATTTCTGGGCATCATTATGGATAAACGTCTGACCTTCAAAGAGCACATCGCTCATATTAGTTCTAAATTATCAAAATCCATCGGAATCCTAAATAAAGTAAAAAATTTCCTCCGTGAATCAGCCTAACAAATGCTCTACCAAACGCTCATTTCACCATACTTGCAATACGGAATAGAAGCATGGCACGGAACTGAAAAAAATGAAACAAAAAAATTTTTACTCTGCAAAAAAGAGCCATCAGAGTGGTAAAGAACCTAGAATATAATGCTCACACAAATGATTAATTCAAAAATTTACAAATACTTCAACTTTCGGATCTCTACAAAATATCCATTTGTAATTTCATTTACAATACATTAACAAATGATGGCGACAATAGCCTAAAACAATTATTAACTGCGCAAACTGGTCATCATCACCATTTAACCCGAAGTAGAAGGAAATTCATGCTTCCTTATTATTCAAAGGCCCGGTCGCAACACAGTATCCTCTTCGTTGGAACTAAAACTTGGAACTCAATACCTGAGGAGATCCGTGAAAGTAAGTCTTACAAAGTATTCAAAAGGAATCTTGAGTCTCACATCCTATCAGAATACTAGTCATTTAAAATCAACAAGTCAAATCTTGCCTCCTACATGTCTGATCCTAGTAATGTAATTTGCCATGGTTAATATCGCCGATCTTCAGTCTGTTCTTAAATCGTTTATCGAATTTACTTTTAAATATAGTCCATATGACCTAAATTGTAAAATGAAGCATCAAATATCGAGTTGATTATCTCATTGATCAGTCAAATGCGAAACTAGATTAAGTGAATTAGGTTAAACTTTATTGTACACCTTAGAATAACGTGATGGTAGGATGCCCTAGAAGTCGATGAACTTGTTCGGGCCGTAGGTAGCTAAACGCAAATTTGACCATTGTACTAGACTTAAGAAACATTCTACCTCTGTAACACCTGTGTTAAATCAATTGTTTAAATTGTTTAAAATTGTTTAAATGGTATTCCTCGCTGAAAGGAAGAACGATTGTCTTGCTCATTACCCCAAATAGAAACACATGTAACATAAAAACGCTCAAATTAAAGAGTAATTATGCCATTTAGGGCTAAATTAATTTAAATTTGACTTGGATTAATTTGAACTTGAGTTGGGTTAAATTGAACTTGACTTGGATTAAATTGAATTGTGTGACTGCCTCAACAAGTTATATGGGGGAAGGTTCAGAAAAGTCCACGGAAGAAGCGAAACTTGTCTTAAGCAGCCATTTATAATACATGAAATTCCCTGTTGGGAGAAAGGTGTAGTTAGCAGAAAAGCATTACAAAAAAAATACAGTTTTTAGAGGTTAAAAATCTAAAGCTGATGCAGATTGCAAATCAGAAAATAAGGACGGAAAATTTTGGTCAGAACTGGCACAAGCAAACATATCTCAGTGAGCACGGGTAATACTTCAGCGGCTCAGCCAACACACAAATTACAGGCGAGTCTTCGCACAATTTTCATAAGTGCATCCTAATGGCACACTCAGATATAAGCCCTCAACCTAATGAGACACTTATAAAATACTAAGGTCAGGTAGTACTCTAAACACATGACCAACCAGGTAGACGCTGAATTGAAGTTACACCGCTATTCCTATATTAACCATGCTTTGAGAACTTGAAATCTCTCCGACTCAACATGACCAGTCACAAAGGTCTAGTAATTCAACAGCACCACCTGGACATAATTATATCACATGCATCTACAAAGGTAGTCAATAGCTGAACAATTGGACACACTTTGACACATCAGTACAAGTAAATAAATTACCCAAAGGGAATGAACACAGTCTCGTAGGACACGCATAATCAGCTAGGCCATCCAACATAGCCCTCAGTCAAGCCAATATCACAACATCAAAATAGGCAAACACACCACACTCTTCATTTTGGCTTTTAGCCAGTCTATTGAGGAATTACAGTACTCGAGAGCTCTAAACCACAGTTCCTCCCCATTAAAGCAAGTATTTATTCAACACAGTGCGCATAGATCAAAGTAAAGCTAATCAATCTAATCCGAAAATGCATGAGTTAGTGTGCTGCCTTCGCAGCAATTTAGGGAAGTTATATTTTCAAACAGCGATAGAAAATTTATACCTTCGAACCTCGGAAGAACCATTCCGCAAGCTCGCTCGTTTTCCGGAAACGCTCACTTCCTGACGTTAGGTATATAACCTCTGCGAGCGGAACAGAGGCCGCCAGTTTTGTGAAGTATATTGTGTAGACAAGGGAGACATAAATGTAAGTGTGTTAATTATTAAGCGATATAGGCCAAGTTGTGCCATTGTTTTTGTAGATTTATTATGCATTATCTCAAGCTAGTGAAAGGAACCGATGAAAGCTGGAAGACTTCAAATGATGTTGGGTTGGAAAATATGCTGCCACAGCTTCTCTGTGTTGCTCATACAAATTCTACACACTTGATGATTCTTCATTCATTGTCTCAATGTTAAATAGCTCTCTTGCTAATAGTTTTGTACACATTGTTTTAATTGTGAAGTCTGCCTTTGATCTGTGTTGTGCATTTTTGGATTAGATTGATTAGCCATACTTTGATCAATGCACACTGTGTTGTTTAAATACTTGCTTTAATGGATAAAAGCTGTGGTTGTTGGGCTCAAGAGTCATGTAATTCCTCTCTAGACTTGCTGAAGGCCAGTGTGTAGAGTATATAACATTTGCCCATTTTGATGTAGTGATATTGGCTTGACTGAGGGCTATGTTGGATTGCTTAGCTGATTATGCGTGTCCTACGAGACTGTGTTCATTCCCTTTGGGTAATTTACTTACTTGTACTGATGTGTCTAAGTGTGTCCCATTGTTCAGCTATAAACCACATTTGTAGATGTATGTGTTATAATTATGTCCAGGTGGTGCTGTTGAACTACAAGACTTTTGTGACTGGTCATGTTGAGTCAGAGACATCTCAAGTTGTCAAAGCATTGTTAATATAGGAATAGCGGTGTAACTTCGATTCATCGTCTACCTGGTTGGTCATGTGTTTAGAGTACTACCTGACCTTAGTATTTTATAAGTGTCTCATTAGGTTGAGGGCTTATATCTGAGTGTGCCATTAGGATGCACTTATGAAAATTGTGCGAAGACTCGCCAATAATTTGTGTGTTGGCTGAGCCGCTGAAATGATACCCGTGTTCACTGAGAAATGTTTGCTTGTGCCGGTGATGCAGTTCTGAACAAACTTTTGCGTCCTTATTTTCTGATTTGCACTCTGCATGACCTTAAAATTTTAACCTCTAAAAACTGTATATTTTTTGTATTGTTTTTGAGCTAACTACACCTTTCTCCCAACAGGAAAATTTATGTACAATATATGGCTGCTTAAGACAAGTTTCGCATCATCCGTGGACTTTTCAGAACCTTCCGCACCTGTTACTTGTTGAGGCAGTCACAGTTAGCAAGAGAGTATCGCAACACAGATCAAAAACAGACTTGGCAATTAGAACACTGTGTACAAAACTGTCAGGAAGTAAGTGACATAACTTTGACACCATGAATGAAGAATCATCAAGTATCTTAGAGCTATACGAGCACAAACAGAAAAACTGTGGCAGCATATGTTCCAACCCAACATCCTTTGAAGTCTCCCAGCTTTTCTCGGGCCTAAGGATTTACTGTTGCGCACTAGCGTTAGACAATGCAAAATAAATCCACAAACACAATGGTACAACTTTGAGTATATCACTTAATAATTAACACACTTACATTTCCTTCTCTGGTGTCTACACAAGACACTTCAGATAACTGGCAGCCTCTGCTCCGCTCGCAGAGCTTATATACCTAAGGTCCGGAAGCGAGCGTTTCCGGAAAACGAGCGGGCTTGCGGAATGGTTCTTTCGAGGTTCGAAGTTATAAATTTTCTATCGCTGTTTGAAAATATAAATTTCCTAAATGCTGCGAAGGCAGCACAAATTGAAGTAAATTAATTTGAAGTGAAGAGTGTAGCGCTAGCACTGGCACGCACGTGGTACCCTACTTTAGGTTTCAAAGTTTCTCCAAGTCTTTATCACTCAAAAAATAGAGTTTTTGGCATTTTATTATTCGTGATAATAGATTTATTTTGAGTTTTTCAACCTTTGGTTTAAGGACAGCGTCCCTCATATGAATCCAGGATTTTGAGACCGTTTGAGAAATAAGGATTATTGCTGCTATAGGAAGTGTAAGAGGTCAGGTACATCCTGTAAAAAAATGAGACTCGTACGTTCACTCGTTTGCCCGCTAAGGGGTTTCAAGAATGGGGGGGAGGGGAGGGAGAAGTGGTATTTCATCATGTTACACCTCCCCCTTGGCACTTTCTTCACGGCGCGACATTGCTATGCCATTTCCTATGTCTCTGTATTACTCTATAATGATTTCAGAGGTCTGTTTATGTTTCCCTGTTTTGTTTCCTTGTTTTGCCTATATGTAACCAATGGGCTTTGGGGTTTCAAAATGCATCTCCTCCTACAGTTTTCAAGCCACAGTGATGAATTTGGTATCATTGGATGCGTAAAGCCAAGGGCTTTTCAAGAAGTTCTAATTGACTTCGCAACTAATTTTTGTTTAGAAGTTATGATGTCACAAATCCGCATTTTATCAAAACCAAAATTTGCTCCCGATTTTTTCATTTTTTTATTAAAACTGGAAAATTTGGGAACAGCATAAAATTCCCTGAAATGTCCACGTCTATCCGCATCCAATGATACCAAAATCATCACTTTTACTCAAAAACTGTTGGAGGAGATGCATTTTGAAAAACCCCACCAAAAATCTCGTTTTCTATGAATATCTCGTTTTCAATGGGGAAAATAGCATTTTTTACAAACGACAAATGATTCATAACTGCATTTCCTATCAGTATTCCAAATGTCATTGCTCTAGGTTCTATAATAGAAAAAAAGGTCCGAATGGATGACGCTGTCCTTAAATTTGTCTGCACAAAAAACGCTCTACATATAAATAATAAAACGCCAGGTCTCTTCATCCATTTATAAGTAAATGTATGTTTTGTGAGTAATTTTCCTTATGTTATTACAATGGAAATCAGCTTGATTAGAGGGTATCAAAAATACCATTTAAATAATATGAAAAACCTAGCATCTGATCACTTTTGTTTTTAAGTAGAAAATTTTGTCTGAAAATTGAATCTGTTGTTAAGAAATGCAGCTTATCATGGTAGAAAAGTATGGGAAGGTTTTTAAAAACTTCTTGGCTAAGTATAATTTGAATTATATGACACAGTTGCTGCTTGCTTGGTTGGTTTGTAAACTTCTCACTTGTTATCTCAATGCCTTCAAAGGGACTTACAAAAACGCATAAACTTTGCAGCCAAGGTGGTTTGCAACGGTAACTTCAAAAGAAGTGATCATGTAACCCCTCTCCTTAATAAACTCGGTTGGATTCCTATTCAAGAAAGGCTACTCATGCAGAGGGCCCAATACGTATTCTCCTCGTTGTACCTTCCTCAGAGCAATGCTGAGATAGTGCGTTTCCATCCACCCACTATAACCAACCAAACACCGAACAGAAACAACAATGTCTTATTCAACTATCGTTCATCTCACATAGGGCAGAAGGCTCTGTCAATATCAGGCGCCTTACTGTGGAACAAACTTCCCCTGAGTATCAAAATTCCTCAAAGACCGAGAGAATTTAAAGCCAAAATAATTCGTCATCTTGCGTCTCAACGATAATTCTTCGTTACAGAACATACTGAACACGTATTGACAAATCTTATTTGCCTGGTATCTCCATTGCGGAATACTCTCCCCTGCTCATTTTTTATGATTCAAGACATCACAAAACAGTTTGAAATGAATGCGTAGGTATTATGATTTGATCGCCTAAACGCTGGGATTCGCAAACGAGCTAATTTGGATATGGGTGTATGTGCACATATGCACATACACACAGGTGTATGTGCATATGTGCACATACACCTGTGTGTACTGGACTAGCAACTGGTATATAAACTATGAATACCTGCCTTTTTTCCAAAGAGAATGTGATTTTCTTTCTAATATGAAACTCTTATAGGACATTTCATGTTTTCTTTCTTACGCACGCCCAAAAATGCTTTTGTTAGGCTAGTGCAGTGCAATTATCATATCATCTCTTACGCTCTAGAGTATATTATAACAACCGCGCCGAAGCCTCACATATTTCTGTACTTGGGAACCGTTGTAGGACAACCGTTTTCATGTTTCTGACTCTGATAGACTGTTTTGTGCCACTTTCTAGTACGGAAATTTCATTAAATTCAGGCCGTAATAAAAGGTATTTTCTCAGTGTTTCTCGATTGGACTGCTAGTTTATACTGACTAGTTTACGCTGATATTTGAGCTCATGCTTACTTGTGTATATGTGTACGTGTGCACGTTCTGCGTACGTAGATGGGTGAATGTATCACTACGTAATATTTCATTTCACTTCATTATTAAAAAAATTTATAAAAATATATATATGTATGTATTTGTTGTGCGATCACCCACGTACGGTAAATACGGTAAATTAGACGCTTATGAACCAATATTCTTTTCAATACAATATTTTTATTCAAACATCGTTACAATATTTCATTAGAAATTTTAAGCAGCAACACACACTGAATTCACTGAAGCAGCAACACACACTGTCATGAATTTCTTTTGCTCATTATCCTATATTTCAGAACATCGCACAGCATTTTAAAGAACGCGTTTGTATTGTGATTTCCTCGATGCNCACACAGTGGGCAACAGTACTTATATACAACAAAGGAAAGCATTGAAATGGGTAGTCTATCTTTGAAATGGAAATATGAACCTATTTTGAAATTATTAACCAAAGTAATTTGAAGGTCAACACATGGAAAGTATTTCACAACTAATGAGAGCAATTGTTCTTTCAACCTCTCAGACTGAACACCGAAGAAAGGAATGGTGACGAACAATTTTTTCTTATCTACAGTCAGCACAGTAGCAATGGCGGAATACTTTTTATCTTAAAATTGCTTGAAATATTTCTGAATAAAATTTAAAGGATAACCATTTTTTGCAAAAAACTGCTTTAAGAATTCAGACTCATTATGCAATAAAGAATAACTTGAGCATATTTCATATGCCGGAAAAAAAAGGGTTTTCACGTTGTTGATTTTAAATAAAAAAGAAGAATACGAAAAATAACTTAAACCCAAACCAGAAAATGTGCTTTTCCTATAAACAGAGGTACAAAAAGTGGAACCTGAGCGTTGGACAAGACAGTCTAAAAAAGGTAATTTATTGTTGGCTTCAGTCTCCATGGTAAAAGCAATATTTCGGTGTTTACTATTAACATATTCAAGAAACAAATCGAGGGATTGGGTATGGGGCTGCCTTTGGGTCCAACTTTCGCGAATATTTTATGTCACATCATGAACGAATATGGCTTTCTGAATGTCCAGATAATATAAAGCCAATCTTTTACCGCAGATACGTTGATGATACTTTTGTTTTGTTCCGAGACAGAAACCACGCTCTTTTGTTTCTTGAATATATTAATAGTAAACACCGAGATATTACTTTTACCATGGAGACTGAAGCTAACAATAAATTGCCTTTTTTAGACTGTCTTGTCCAACGCTCAGGTTCCACTTTTTGTAGCTATGTTTATAGGAAAAGCACATTTACTGGTTTGGGTTTAAGTTATTTTTCGTATTCTTCTTTTTTATTTAAAATCAACAGCGTGAAAACCCTTTTATTTCGGGCATACGAAATATGCTCAAGTTATTCTTTATTGCATAATGAGTTTGAATTCTTAAAGCAGTTTTTTGTAAAAAATTGTTATCCTTTAA
The DNA here is from genome assembly GCA_014220935.1 of Platorchestia sp. MABIK. Taxonomy (NCBI): domain Eukaryota; kingdom Metazoa; phylum Arthropoda; class Malacostraca; order Amphipoda; family Talitridae; genus Platorchestia; species Platorchestia sp. MABIK. Next base: position 145 of record JACJUY010012093.1, on the reverse strand, counting down.
ATTTTATTCAGAAATATTTCAAGCAATTTTTAGATAAAAAGTATTCCGCCATTGCTACTGCGCTGACTGTAGACAAGAAGAAATTGTTCGTCACCATTCCTTACTTCGGTGTTCAGTCTGAGATGTTGAAAGAACAATTGCTCTC
>JACJUY010012092.1:10007-23409 GCA_014220935.1 Platorchestia sp. MABIK | reverse complement strand
TCCATAATTGGGATATTCGTTTGGGAATGTTAACGTTTAATTGCATAATAAACTTCAAGTACTTGTCCACGGCACGGGAATGCAGGAGATTGTCAAATGAGCGTGAAGAATGAGACAAAATAGGCAAAAATAAAAACTTAAAATATTTACGTTACTGCAAACTGAAAACTAAAACAACTAAAATGACAATCAACTGATTAGGCAGGTCAATTAAAAGATATGAAAGGTGAAACAATAGAATAAAAATTTTGGAATATGAAGCGCAATCATCAGAATAAACTATTTAATTATTAGATTCACTTACTTACTTATAGCGGTATGGAAGAATTGTGGTCAACAGGTAACTGAAGTATCTAAATAATTTTTCCACTCCAACAAACATGAATAGTCAAACTTTGTAAGAAGATTAGAAAAGTGAAGTTTATTAACTGAACAAACAGGTGATGAAGCAAAGAACAATATCCTAATAAATGAAAATATAAAATCTGAAGTTGGCTGGGCAGATATGAACTGTTTACTCACCTCAGCCACAGTTCCTGAAATTCACAATTTCTGTAGTTTCGTGCGTTGTTCACGAAATGAATGTTGGCTGAAATTGTTGAAAAAAATAAAATAGGCTTAGTTGGGCACATGTTCAGCACGGCAGATGTTGTATCGCCAAATGCTCTTACGCTCACCAGTAACAGTTACTTCAAATCTTTGTAACTCTTAACGAAGTATTTTTGACAACACTGTTATAGCGTAAAATTTTATTGATTCAACTGTCCCAACCGTATGTTGACGATAAACCAATAAAGTGTTGGTCTCTCTGTATTAATATTGTGTTTAAACATGTTAAAATCAATACATTGTGAAATTGCCATCGGATGTTTAATCGTTAAAACTTCATAAGTACTCCTAAGTGAAGAATATCTCCAAGCAAACTAAGAGCAGATCGAAAAATAGCGCGTTTCATTATAAGTGTATTGTATTTCCAACTTGCTTTTTCCCAGAAATACTTCTAGAGATGAGAAAAATATTTGAGTTAACCTCTCCTACAAGACATTTTCTATGATTCGCAAGCCAAATTTTCTTTGCATCTTGTTCACAAATCTGCGGAGTTCCCACTCCAATTGTCACAGAAAAAGAAATTTGGAGTTCCCGTTATTGCTCTCGGGTAGCGACTGAAATTGTTACACTTCGATGGTTTGTCCTTGCAGATAAAATTTAATCTCAATCACATCTATAATGGAAATCACCAACGTGAAATCTAATTAATTATGTAAGCCCTCGCCGTTGTTAGACCAGTGTAATGACGCGTCCTGTCTGTGACTAATTACGGACTTCGTCTGTCTGTTGAATAATTTTCAATTCTCGCGATGTACGTATACATAAGTCAACTAAAATACATACAGGCCGCTCAAAACAATTTACCAGTTGTACACTAATAATTTTCCAGTACGAAGTTGACAGTTTTGACCAACAGCACGAGTAATGCTATTTCCTTTGCGAAAATTGAATATGACATTCCGGAAGATTAATTAAGCCGCAAACTGGCTTAGTTCAGAGCTTGCATTGCGAAACATGCCGAGGCAGACAGGGATAAGGTTTCGATCCTCTACCTGAGTCAGTTGAAGGATTTAATCTCCACAAGCGCGCGCATCATCATGACGCAACTCGTGAGTAAATATTACAGGACAGTGAACAATGCCAGCGTGACTGCAGGCAAAAATGAGAAAGAACCTTCTATGACAACCTATCAAGAGGAGAATATCACTATCAGGAGGAAAACTTCACTATCAGGAAGAAAATATCGCTATCAGGAGGAGAATGTCACTTTCAGGAGGAAAATATCACTATCAGGAGGAGAATATCATTATCAGAAGGAGAGTATCACTATCATCAGATTAACACAAATGTGCATTTATTGTAATTTTAGCATTTTTAATTGATAACATTGCTCATGCAAGATAAATTCACAAAGAAATTATACTCATCACAACGCAATTTACGGAATGTGAATTCGTAGGGCCAAGGATTTTTTCCCACCCTAATTTACAAGATGCCATCATCTCTTTTCATGATGTACTTTGCGTGAGCCAAGTTTCGGAATAAAGTTGGCTTTCTTTGAAGCGATTTGCACAAGCTAAATTTAGAAATTGCTGTTGTACCCTTTATGAAGTAATTTGCGTAGCTTACCTACGGCAGTTCATCTGAACTTTGCCTGGTCGACATCTCCGTCCAGGGCTCATTTTGCCGCCGGCAGCAAAAAGACGCGTTACTGAAGCTTCTCCCTCCATCATTCTCCGAGAAGCCTCAAATTTGCATCTATATAGTCTCGTAAAAGTCAGGACACTTATCTTGAAGAGTTTTGGTGGTAACTCTGGCTTCGTCAACTTATTATTACATGTTCTAAAGTACTGTGAGGGATCGATAAACTACTAACTGTACATAATATAATATAATATTGTATAAAATAATAACAATAATTACTAGATAATAAGTACTAGATGGGATATTAATATCTGTACAGTAATATACACATAGGGTAAATATACACATATACTCATTGTGTGTCTGAAAACGAAACATTTTTGTTAAGATTTTGCTGAAACTCGGAATGAGTTTTAAAACTTGTATTGAAAGGGTGATGGAAAGTTTGAGACCTCTGGTGAGATCAAAGATAAGATATGTCGACACATCTGAATCTTTTTCATAAACTTCCCGAAGAGGAAACTATATCGTTCTTTTTAAAGATCAAAGGTTTTTTAAATGCTCAATATGGCCAAAAGATACGTTTTAATAAAATGCATATTTCAATTTTCTTCACATCGCTTAAGAAATCATAACGTTGGATTAAATTCTGATACACTGAGAACTGAAACAAGACTGGAAATTTCAATCTAATATTAAAAATTAAACTTTTGGAAACAATGCATTTGATATACATGAAAAACATTCAGACCTTGTTTCAATGACTACATTTCGTTAATAATAACTGCACTAAGGCAATTTCTGTCCTAAAAAATTTTTAATAAGTATGGGTTTGAGTTTTTGATGTTACTTTCATGCCGGAACAGCTGCCGTTTGTTGCACCCACAATTCCTGTCGAGGGAATTATGTTTTTTTCTTGAGAGCTTTTTTGAGCGAACGCGATTGTTTGTCTCTCGAGAGGGCTTTGAACGAAACGATAATGAAGGAAAATTTAATGGAATTCATTGAATGGGGGTCCGATTTTTAGCCTCCATGTGTCGCGTAAATATCGCTAATGGGCTATTCGAGACGGTTTAATTGGCGCATCTAACCAGGGGAAATGTTAGAGGAACATCAAAACCATTGTTTTTATGCCCTAGCATCTCATCATGGAATTAATGAAAGCCGTTTCATTGATAGTTTTCCATTAAATAACTTTTATTTAATTAGATATGAAAATAACGTGGGAGATTTATTGAAGTAATTTTTTTTACCAAGTTTCATATTAGACGCTTCGAATTTGCTGAATTTTAAAAAGACAAATTAGTTTGAGCACTAACTACTTGGGAGAAAACGTGGGTCAAAACAAATTTAAAATTCAAGTAAGCAATTTTCTCCAATATTTTAGCGAAGTTTCGGACGACCAATCCATAAGTATGCTAAATTTGTGAGCAGAAATTCTGACGTTATTATCGGAAAATAAATGCAAGCTTTTCACCAGAACGAACAAAAATCTCCCATGGGAATTAAGGCTTTTATCATATATTCCGTATAATTCCATGAAGGTTCTGTAAAATGTTCCCGGGGATTTTTCTTCGCTACAAATTGGCTTTGGTTCAGTGGATGTTGAAGATGAAGTGTAGAAATCTGCACCATTTCTAGCGGTGATTGCGATACATTTTTAAAGAAATTTTTACCTCGTGCTGCTCAATACTAATTTCTCTGCTGATCATGAAGGGCCTCAACATAGTTGAAATTCTTTCATGTTACTCTTCAGAAATAAATTCTTTTATTTCTGGGGGACAGGAATTCTAGAAATTTCAGTGCATGAAGAAACTCAATTCTATCAATAATAGTAAAAAAATCCCTGTTTCTATCAATTTCTGTTGCTAAGTTTCTAGGAATAGTTACATTACGATTCCTTGACACATCATTGGGAATACATCTAACAGTTTCCGGCCAAGCCAAAGCAGTTTCTTCATCTTGAACATCTGGTAACCGCCCAAAATTGCTCGACGAGGTGCGGGAGAAGAGGCAGTCGTGCTCACGCTCAAGATGCGATGTAGTTCACCTTCAGAACTGGAACCTTTTGGCCGAGTCTGCTGGAGAAGAAGCGACGGAGCTGGCCTTGTGTATCCTATTTTTTCAGCAGTACATCCACTTGCTCTGCGCCTTTTATGTTTTACTGCGTACCAACGAATTGTTGAATCCCTGTTCGTTCAACGATGTCTCGTACAGATGTTGTTAAGCTCAATCGCATATTCACTTTTTTTGACAGTACATGCACTTGCTTCACGTCTTTTATGTTTGACTAACATCTAACAGGCCAACGAATTGTTGAATCCATGTTCGTTCACTGATGTCTTGTACTGATGCTGTCGCACATTCTCTATGGTAGCATTTTACATAGTTGCTGATGTAAATTCCTTTAGGTAGCTACGAAAAGAAAACGTGATGCATTTCAGTTAGAAATTTGCTGACTTTTCAATGCTCAACGGTATAAACTTTTAAGGAAGCCAATTTTGAACAACTTGAGTGTGTAGGTAGGTTAACATATATGTTCCGTTTTTTATTCCTCGCTTCATACATCATACAAGCCACATAAAGCGATGCAAAATTCACTGAGTAGGGCTTCCTTCACCTAAAATACACATGAAGCCTTTGAAGGCAAACTGAAAATCTATATTTTTCACAATTTCTCAATTTCTCGACAGTTTACCAGAAGGGCGTCTACTGTATATACCAAATTATAATGCCATGAACTTCAAGCAATGAATATTAATGATAAAATAATGAATAAGCTCTCATGGCTTCTCAGACTCCTTTTTAAACGTGTTTCATGAAGGTCAGCAGCTCGAGTGACTTCTGAAATTCTATTTGAAAATTTACTTCTCTGCCTCGCATTTTGAGTTACACGGAACGAGGTGTCGTCACAACACAAACAATTGTTGTAGTCAGAGTTATAGCAAATTTCTGAATTAAACCTCTAGAAAAATGGCCGCATGGTTAGTGAAGGTTGACATTGTTGACATTTGCTAGGTATGACCCATCAACAAATTTCGATTGCGAAATTTCTTGAAAATTCCTCTAGGACGAATTGTCAACAAAGTGTGTGAAGGTCGATATTGGTGAAATTTGCTAGGCGTAGAATTTTATCAAGGAATGTAGGGCCGATTGTCTGCTATTCCAAGTAATTCACACGATGGCAAGGAGAAATAAAACATTGCTTCTTTTCTGTCCGTAAAATTTAAAAATGTAGCATAACGTAAAATTAAACTCTCATGAAACGATTTATTTTAAACCGATTAGCTACAGTAAATTGATACAGACACTAAAACTTATCATTCTATTTTAGTTTTTTGGACGAAGGTGCCACATCTTGTTTGATGATAATTTGTCACTTTATCCTTTTTTTAATTGTAATTCAATTAAACAGAACACAAACTCACATTTCCACACTTGTGTCAACATTGGGGATATAGGATTCACTTGAGATGTGGTTTTCTGGAAATGAAAATGTAAAACATTGAAAATACGGCTCGTAAGTGATTTGAAATTGAACACGTTAAAAATTTGAAAATGACTGATAGGCATGAATTTCAGTACACAATGATAACTTAGTTCTAATGTCACTAGCCGAAGAAAATCGTGTAGAACTATATTTCAAACCCAGACCCAGAGCGAATCGACATGTTTAGAATTGATTATTTCTTTTCATATTCGGTTGAAAAATATACTGCTCTCCGCTACCGTACACTGATGATAAAAAGACGAATGAGTATATTTTGTTGACATGATGTCCTGGAACTTGTGCACACGTATTCAGGAATCTGAATACCGTAGAGCAATTTTAGAGCAGAAATGTTCTTAAAATTAAAAAATGAGCGCCTTCTGATGAATGGAAGGAATGACAATGTTAAATGTGATGCAAAGAAGATGGTAATCAAACGTGTAACTGGTAATTATCACGTCAAAGAGACATCGAGCTAATGTGGAATGAATGTGTCGAAAGTTGAAATTTTCAATGACTTTGCAGAGAATCACTTCAATTTCATACACCATATTTCCGCCAAATGAGTTACAATTAATTTAAGATGGTTAGGTTTGCGCATGTGGATTGTCGTAGCTTAAGAAAACTCCAGCACTGGTCATGACCTTTTGTTTTATGTGAGTGTGTTGAACAAACACATAATGTACGTGATAAATCTGCGATCCGACGGCATAAAGTTATTTAGACGGAGTTGAGACTCCGACTCTGAGACTCCGATATTTAGACGGAGTTGAGACTCATGTTCATGCTCACATTCAACATGTTCCTGAGTATGTCGATGGTAATTGCCACTGATTTTAGCACTTTGACCACGACGTGAGCCACTGGTGGTCACACAGGGAGTTATCATAATGCTGCTCACCAACCAGTAGTCACAAACTCAATTTTAATAACTACTTAATCAAAGCTAAATGAAGGCAAGATACAGTTAATGTTTGTTATTTTCAACGCTGCTTACCACTACTGATTTTAAATTAGAGTTGAATATTTAACTGCAGTTTTACCTACCGCAGTCATAGTACAAATGAAACCCATTTTGCTGACGCTTTACCCTTAATAACATTCCATTGTGTTCTTGAGCTTAAATCATGTCTCAGTGTTCCTCTGGGAGATGTGTGTGTGAATCTTCCTTTTTTTTGTAGACCATATGGACTTGCTTGTCTCTTCTTTACCATCTCCCAAGGTAAACCAGATAACCTTCATGCAATTCTCAAGAGCTGTTCTTGCAAGCGCAAGCTTGCCGTGTTTTTGACCACGGTATCATGCAAGTACTTGTTCACATCCGTATTGTATGAGGAGTAAATGAATGGCATGAAGACTTCGTCACCAAAATATTCAGTTAGGTTGTTCCTGTATTAATTTATTAACGAAACTGACCATCTTTTACATTGCAGCTGATTAGCTTAAATAACCAATGAATCAAAAGCCATCAGCTGATAGCTTCATGAACAGACAAAGAATTATTTTATGCCCTGATCGTTGTCCTAAAAGAAGCCAACAAATCCGCTAGGAAAGTTTAGCAGGTTTCCTCGCGATGTACTTAACTTGATGAGGCGATACTTCAGTGTCTAGACGTGACACTGGCTAATGATGGCTCCTCACAGACAAGTGTGAGGAGAGTTAGATCCGGTGAGGAGGGAGTTCCTGAGAAATGATGCTTTGAAGATCGGTGTGAAGTGAAACAGTGACTGACTCCGGAAGCGTTAACTACGGACTCAGAAGAACCGTCAAGGTACCTAGCTGCAAGAAGGACAAACCATGTAAGGAAATCCTTAAAAAAATCCCGTGATTGAAGCGACTGATAGAAATTTTTATTTATTTTAATTATTATCAGAAATATTTAAGTATGTTCGCAGAGTATGAACAAATTTTCGTTTTCCACCTCGTTAACAGCTGTTGTGCTCACGTGTGTCTCATAAAACTGTCGGACGACATGCATTTTGAAATCAGCCCCAAAAATTTCGTTTTCTTTGACTATCACGTTTTCTATAGGGAAAATCCCATTTTCGCTGAATGAAAACAGTTCCTCTTTGCATTTTCTATCAGTGTATCAAATTTCATTGCTTTAGGTTCAATGTCAAAAAAATTCCTCCAAAAAGGGTACTCTTTCCCGAATAAGTTCAGCGACTTCTAGGGCACCCTATCATCAACCCTAATGTGTACAGTTAAGGTGTACGTAACTGTTAAGGTGTACAGTTTTGATTAACCTAATTTACTTACCTTAGGGGTGTACTAGACTAATCAATAAATTGGCTCTCTCATGATTCGATGCTTAATTTTACAGAAATAGTTAATGTGGGCAAGATGAGAACAGTATATTCTAGAAAACGATTAGTAGCAGACTTAAGATCTGTGTCATTAATCATGGCAAATTAGGTTTTCAAGATAAGTTATTCAGCATAAAAAAATTTGACTTGATTACTCTATGAGGTTAATATTTCGATAAGAAGAAGGATTCAGGACTCGTTTTGAAAGCTTTGTAAGAACTTTTTGAACGGATCTCAGCAGGGATCGCATTCCAATTGTTAGTTTCGATGAAGAGGAAACTGTGTTGTGACCGAAATTTCGAATGATAAGGAGGTTTGAAGTTTCTTATATTTCGAGTTAAATGATCATGATGGCTAGTTTTTACAGTTAATAATTGTCTGATTTCTCTGTCGCCATCATCAGTCAGTGTTTTATACATGAAATTACGTATGGTGAGCTTGAAGAGATCCAAAAACTCAAGCATTTTTAAACTTTTGACTGCTCATTTGTGTGGGCATTATTTTTATATTTCTGTGTCACTTTAATGGCTCATTTTGCAGCCTAAAGAGATAATTGGTTTTATTTGTATCAGTTCTGCTTCAAGTTTCTATTCCGTATTGTAGATATGGTGAATTGATCGATCGTTAAAGTATTTTTGAAGCTCCTTCGGTTAATACATTTTTTATTTTATGAACGATTCCAACGGATTTTGATAACTTAGTACTGATATGTGAATATGTGCAATTGGCTCTTTGAATGTTAGATTTATTTTTAATATAATGCCCCGGAACTTACAGGAGTAGATTTGTTCAATATCACCATCGCCAATTACTTTAATGCGTAGAAGAGACACATTTCTCTTGTATGTGAATACAATGTATTTTGTCTTACCAATATTGAAGCATATTTTATTGGCTTTAAGGCACATTGAAGTGACACCACATTACGTACATTCGCACTGCGTTACGTGCTTGCGGTTTGCGTACATCTGGGTATTTATTCTCCATTTTATGCCATTCACTAATCATGAATAGGTAACGCAACGATCTTAGGATTGTGTTTAGTTTATTTTTTAAATGAAGACTTATACCCTACGTTTTATAGGTAATTCTGATTTCTATTAACCTCTAAATTCCTTATTTTTTATAGTTTTTGACAGTAAATGAGTTTGTGCTTAAAAAACTATAGAATCAATCAAATTGCTAAGCCGAAATGAACAAAAGGGAAAAATATTCAATATTTGCGTTGAAAGAAATGGCAGGAAGTACACACATATATGGATATGTAGTTTATATAGATATTTATTCATCCAGATGTAGTATGCTCACTGTTGTTTTTACGAGTGTGCTTCATGAATGCAATCAGATGAGCGTGCAGCAACAATTATAAACTTTAGGTAGTTAAATGTAAATTGATCTCGTGCTTCGAAAATAGCTTCCGCCATCCTTTCATTCGCCTGTCTTTAGTTAATGAGAAGCCATAAAAATCAAGAAGGAATAAAGTGCCAGTTAAATTTCCAGGCTGGTGGGAGATGTCTCTTGTTCGCATGACGAAGATTTTGAGGCCAATCGAAAGGCCAGTAGAGAATGATGAGAATTTCAAGGCAAATGTCAAAGCAAGTAGAAGGTGTCTACAGTTCGGATGACGAAAATCATGCGACGAATTTTACCTCCGGTAGAAAAATAAGAATTATGAGGAAAATTACTAGGCTATTGGATAATTATGATAATTCTAGGCCGGTAGAGAATGCTCTCAGTTTGCATGACGAGAATTTTGCTGCCTATTGAAATTTAAGGCCAATTTCAATGTGAGAAGTGAATGATGAAAATTTCAGAATGAGAGGAGGTCTTTACTTCGAATGACGATAATGTTGAAACTTATTGAATTTTAAGCCAGGTAGAGAACGCCTCCAGTTGAAACAACCCAAATTTTGAATACGGTTGAATTTTAACATGAATTTTAAGGCGAGCAAATAACGCCTTCAGTTTGGCTGACGAGAACTTTGAGGCTAATTTAAATTTAAGGTCAACCTTAAAGCAAATTTAAAGGCGAGTAAAGGACGCCTTCAGCTTGGCTGACGAGTATTTTGAAGCTAATTGAAATTTAAGGTAAATTTTAAAGCCAATTTTAAGGCCAGCAAAGAACGCCTTCAGTTCGGATGAAGAGACTCGGCCTCCCAATCAGACGAAGGAAGGCAGGCCCGGTAGGCTAGACCAAGGCAAGGCTGTAAGCGGCTTCCTTGCAGGAGACTTGAGCGAAGGGCACGAACGAGTTCACCTTCAGCAGGTCTCATCTTCAGGAAGTTCCTGCAGAGGCTCTGCGTAGCCGCCGGCCGCGTGATTGATGTGCTAAGTGCACCTGGAAAACATTCTTCTGTGTGCGTGAACATTGAATGATATTTTCTTCTACCAGCTTTACTTATCTTTTTTACGTGTAGAAGAAATGTTTTTTTTCAATCAGATTTACTTACTTTTTTTTTGCGGGTAGAAAAAATTGTTTTTTTTTTCATTCAGCTTTACTTAATTTTTTGTTTGAGCGAGAACATTCTTCTGTTTGCGTGAACAAGAAATAATTTTTTTCGATGTGTTTTACATAGCTTTTCGTTTGAGAGCAGAAAACATTCTTCTGTGCGAGTGAAGAAGAAATTTTTTTCAATCAATTTTACGTAATTTTTATGGCCTGGAGAAAAACATGAATGTGACAAGTTTTAAGTTATGAACATACATGAAAATAAACTAAATTCTTACAGAAACGTTTCCCTGGTTTGTTGTATAAACGTGTAATGATGGAAATCATAAAAAAAAGTATTTTCTTCCTCCTAGAAAAAAATTTGATCGCTAATGGATTACTGGCAGAAATTATTTTAAGAGACCATCCAAGAGCTAACCCCATATTTCACGAGCTGATCATTCATGAGTTGATCATTCAAGATTTGATCATTCAAGAGTTGATCATTCAAGAGTTGATCATTCAAGAGTTGATCATTCAAGAGTTGATCCGACAAGAGTTGATCATTCAAGAGTTGATCATTCAAGAGTTGATAATTCAAGAGTTGATCATTCAAGAGTTGATCTTTCAAGAGTTGATCATTCAAGAGTTGATCATTCAAGAGTTGATCATGCAAGAGTTGATCATTCAAGAGTTGATCATTCAAGAGTTGATCATTCAAGAGTTAACCCCATTCATTAATTGTTAGTTAGATACATTGCTCGAGTGAAGTCCAAATTCTGAAGTTTGTATGTCTGAATTGCGCATAAATTCTGTTCCGTCTGTGAAAGTAATCAAGCAGATTTTTCAAATAGTTTGAATGTAAATTTCTTTTGGATCTGAATTTTCCATGCTATGCTTTAATAGTAAATATGTGACCAAGCCATCGAATATATTTATTTTCAAGATATGCACCAATACACCAAAATTCCACATGAGGGTGGTGTAAATAGGGGCAGAATTAAAAAAATTCTTATATACAATGATTGAATCTCCAATAAGATTGGGGCGAATTCCTAAATTTAATATTTGCGCATGCAAATATCTCTCTCCCTGATCGATAAATATATTACACGGCTCTCTCTGTAAACTTCAGAAAGTCTTGTGGTGCATTCTTAGTTTTCCCACAAAAACGATGCACGAATGAATATGATTCCAAATCCTAATCAATCAAAGCAATATCTCCTATATTATTTTACCAGAAATTAGCGTTCGAAGTCATTTTATTTGGGTAGGCTTTCCTTAAGAAGCTGAGTTCGTACAAGAGAACGGGTTTCCCAGCTCACCTGCCCTTGACCCCTCGACTACTGCTGCGTAGTGCACTATTCCTGAACAAACTTCCCACCGTGTCAACAACAAGAAAAAGAAAGACTAGAAAAGAAAGTCAGGATGTGGCGTTTTCAAAAGTGTTGCTAATTTGTTACAGGCTTCTATGCATAATTGAGAAGGCAACGAAGAGCACTGTAAAGCAGCTCAGATAATAGCACTCGCTTCTGTAAAAATTACTCAAATTAAAAGAATATTCTGCAGCAGTGAACAGTTGTTATATTGAACTTCATAGAATTACACACAGAATCAAATAATTCTCACAGTGTAAAGGTCCAGAACTGAATTTTGATTATCGTATTTATGCATTCACTTTGTGATATGAATGCAGCACTTAAAGCAATTGTATTCGTTAGACTGAATACGTCTTCCTATTTTCCATTTTTCATGAGGAACCGAATCATAATTACCGTATTTTTGCACTGTTTGTTCATTATCAATGCATCACTTAACGCAATAATTGTACTCGTTTGAATGTATACGGCTTCAAAGTTTCCATACTTCTAGCTCTCGCCGGCAGCTGTGTGATTGAGAATAATATTGTCTGAAATCATCAATAACATTCCCTGAATTTTTCAGGCGTTCTTTCGACCGGAAACTTACTTGAGTAAACATCCCTTCATCTCATTGTGGTCTCGATTAAGCCCTTCTTCGTAATTATAAAGCCCATGCATGAGCTCTCAGGCTTCATCAATCGCATCCGCCACTAAGTAGTTCTTTTAATCATGCACTTTGTTGACATCAGAGCACTGTGATGTGCATTTCCGTAAAGTCGCATTGCGCACCGAGTCCTGGGATCGTCTCGCCTTACTTCTAAATGAAAAGATTTTGTTGAGGACTGAAATTAACTCTCTTAACTTGTATCAAAACACCCATTTGACTGGCTCACGACATTTTAATTCAATTTAACACAGTAATATGTTATGAAATCATTGTGGTCTCCTGATCGTGTACTCCTCCTGCACACATAATCAAAATTTAATTTATTAATATAATGAACGATTGTAATAATTATGATATAGTTATTATTAGATATTCGAATTGAAATAATTAATACAATTTTAAACGGGGGTCTGAATTAACTCTATACCCATTTATTTGTCAGTGTTTACATAAGGAATTTTGTAATTGTCTTAAAGTTCAACAGAACAGTTACCTCAGATGCATCAACCCATTCTCAGTTCACAGAAATAAAATCTCAGCACCACTCGAGAGTTGAATCAAAGACCTTGATACTTATTTTGCTAACCTTTGTGACCTACTTTTTACTGTATTAAACATTATTCTGGGTTAAAAAAACTCACATTGAAAATAATATCGACTTTCCTACATTAACAGAAATTCCAGAAAAATAGAAGAAATAGGCCATTGAGTACAGCCGCAGAAATCGGATGCAATGGTATATTGCCGAGGAATTAGATAATCAAGATCACGTAACGATTGTTTTTAGTGGTTCATTTGAGCACTAGACAAGTTATTTCTAAATAATTTCACGATATTATTCGAATGATTCCCATATCAAGTGAAGTGACTGGTGTACTGTGGTCTACTGTACGTCCTGATTTGACCAGAGCATCATCATGAACAAATGGCTGTTTGTTCATTTTATCTCTAACTTCA
>JACJUY010012091.1:0-23411 GCA_014220935.1 Platorchestia sp. MABIK | reverse complement strand
CCCCAACCCATAGTTCCCCTCCTTCCCCAACCCATGGTTCCCCCTCTTTCCCCAGTGCAACACCACAGCTGTGAACCACCTCGTCCTGATGACGTCAGCGTTAGAAGGAAATGGAGGCTTTGGCAGCGTTGCCAACCGCGAGCATCAAAGGGCAAAACCTCGAGATCAGCCCCACTGCCATATTGATGCGTCGTCGCCTTTAATTGCCGATACTTGCTATTTGCCGATACTTTCATGGCCGATGCTGTCCCGTAGGGTATCGTTCCGATTTCTTACCAAACCTTTCCACAAGTTCTGCATTTTTTGATGACTTAAATCGTACCTATGCACTTTTTAGGTAAGTTATTAACTATGCTGTTTTTCCAAATCAACTTTGGGATTCACATGCGTCAAAAAATTAAATACCGCCAAAGTTTAGGCACGAGACCGCAGGTTGAGACTTGTATGTCCCCAAATAGAATGAGGTCAAAAAACTATAAGCGCGTTTGCTTCGCGTGGTAGTGACGACTGCAGTGTTTACAAACCTCTCGGTCGTCTATTCTTTACGATGGTGGCATCGCCAGCCGATGAGCTATTTTAAGCTCAACTTACAAAATGAAATTGTACTTCAGTTGAATGCGAAATTGTTGTGAATGCTAAAGTATTTTACTCTGTATTTCTTCATTAATCGACAGAGAGAGCCTCGTGTAAAAAATAACCCCTATTGAAAATTGTATCTTGGTTCCCTGTTTGGGTGACGCCAATCTCAGCAACATCGGTTAAGAATACAAACTCAGCGTGAGCTTAAGAGCCAGTGTCAGTCTTGCTTTAAACACATATGGGGAACTCGCGTGTATGTTCAAGACTGAACATTTACGCCTAAAGCAAAAGAGAGAAATGATGGGAACTATTAGGATGCAAGAACTAACGTAATTTCTAATGTAATTACAAGACTTGCAATATTCTAATGTTGTTATAAGAATGACGTTGTTACTCAAATGTTTCTAATATAAAGCTAAATCTAAAGTTTTCAGGCATTCTCCAAATATTTAGAATGAAACTTATTTTTCTTCAAAACGCATCAATATCTGTTCTGAGAAACCGATGGAACCTGAGAAGGCGAAAGCATAGCAAGAGCGGCGATCATGAAGAATTCTTGCTCCTCATCCATCGCTCTTCAGCTCTTCTTATTTTGGTGTCACACTCAACAAAATGAAGAGCGAAAATACTCTTGCACTCGTTCATCGATATAATGAACCTTATTTATTGATATTATAAATTCCCAATAAACACAAAACTATCATCACAAAAACCACGCTCTCGACTTCACATTTGCTGTTTCAGACAACGCGCCTGAACATGTTAACAAATTAATAATAAAAAATCCATTAGTAATGTAAAGGTCCAAAATTGATTTTAGACAAGCCACATATAATGCATTACAATCAATTGTATTTAAATTAATTCTTAACGCAAAGGTGCTAAACTAATGATTCACATATAAGCCACATATAGTGCATTTTTCCATTTACCAAGACGTCCTTTATTTTAACAATTGATATAGTGCATTACAGGCAATTGTGTTTTAATTCCTTTTTAACGTACAAGTCCTAAAGACCTAAACTTATAATAGACAACCATCAAAAAATGCATCAAAAGGAACTGTGTTCAAATTACTTCTTAACGCACAGGTCCTAAACGTATACTAGACAAGCCATAAAAAGTAGAAGACGTTATTTATAGTCGAAAAGCACCAGTAGAATTCCTGACTATACTCCATGCGCAAAATTTCAGGAGTTTGGCGCAGCGAATTCGAGTTTCGGTGTCCGTGTCCGGCGGTGAGCGGTATCGCGTTGCCGCGCTGTGCGCCCAGCTCAGCTAGCAAAATTCCAGCGACAACCGCAAGTATCTCAATGCTTTCACTTATCAAAGCTTTCTTTCTTTCATTTATCACAAGTCGAAGATAAAACTTACCCAACTGTATTACACGGTCCTATGTAAAATAGAGAGAATGAAGGCGCAAATACAGGGGCACCGAGCCAACAGTAGAAATTATTGATAAGTATAGAGAATAAGGGAGCAAATACAGGGGCATTTTCGCTCGGTCTCGCCTCACTATAAAAGTGCCATAGAGAACTCGAAATCCGTTTCAAATAATGAATACGATAATTAGTTTAAACAATCAAACTCCCTTTCAAAATATCATGAAGAATTCGAAGGTCATTTCGCGGTGCTGGTGAACACGTATTCCATCACATCGTCGGTCATTTTTTTTTTTTGCATGCCACTTCAACAAGGCTTGCCTTCACCCTTTTAGCGTGCTACTCTCTATGTGAACTAACATCAGCAGCTGTACTATTAGCTATCAGAAGATTTTTCCAAATCTTCTTCCTTTAAAATACTTGAAAAACTCAATACCAGACGCAAACAGTAGAAGTCATCCAATTTTTTGCAGCGAAAAACCTTACCATTTAAGTTGTTTAAGTAACCGATTCTAATATAGAATTACTGATAAGATAAAAACTGTGTTTTGAAGATTCGTTGTCTAATTTAGAGTTAACCGGCACCTGGTGCTTACAGGCAGCGTCACTGCATCATCTGAGCACATTTACAGTGTGCGGCAGTCAATCCTGCTTTTTTAGGCACCCAAAGCCATCTCGAGAATGCAGGATTGATTGCCGCACCCTGTGTAGGCGCTCCAATGAACTCTTGATTAAACGGGGCGGGAATAGCCACGGAGGTCAGGGCTACCCGAGATCGTCTCAAATTTGACCGTTTTCAACACGTTGACTGCGACACGACCCACCGGTGGGTCGTGCTTAAGTTTTTCCTGCTCCGAAACGACTCATCGATGGGTCGTTTGAAAAAGTTTTAATAACCTTTTGAAATTAATGATATTTACTGGACCCAGTTAATGTTTGATATTTTAAAAATTTTAAACAACTTTTGAATTTAAACTTGAGTTGAGTACTGAACTTCAGTTTAACCCATCGCAGTTTATGTGTTAAATTAAATTTGGCCGTGAAGCCCACTCAACATCTTGACAACACTTCAGTATCGGTATAATGGTGCTGGGTACTGAGAAATCTTTCCGCCCAAACTTCATTCGAAAAGGGCCAAATTGGTATAATGGTGCTAGATACTGAGAGGTCAATTCGCATAAACTTCACTTGAAAAGGGGCCCAATTTCAAGATTTTGACGAGTAAAAAAAGCCATTGAGGCAGATGTGATGCACCAACAGAAGCGGCCTGCTAATCAACCTTTATAATTATCTGCTAAGCGACAACTCGGGCGGGGGAGCAGCGGCATCACTGGCATCAATTCTGCACCCACCTGAAGACGGAGCGACCACTCGCAAAACATACTCGTATTTTCCGTCGAAACGAACGTGGGAAAACACCGACGTAGAAACAAACAGAAATGCGTCTCGGAGATCGCCATAATTTTAAAGTCACATTCAATAGAGCACAGGGTATACAGTTTTTTTGTGAATATTCGGTTTCATTTACGGGAATGCATCTCGATAGGAACGAAATAATGCAAGAGGTAAAATGGTGAAGATACAAACGACTTACTGCGCATGAAATTATGCCGGAGAAGTTGTACACGAGAGGCTATTGTATGAGTGAGATAACAAGCACAGTGCCATGACACTAAATATAATACACAAAATGTTAAGTGTGGAGGTAAGAGATCCGTCAATAAATGAGGAAACGAAAATTAAATCTACGACTCGTTTCTAGGTACAATTTAATTTTTCAATAAAAAGGGACCCATTACCACCTGAGGTGGAAATCCAATAACGATCCACCAAAAACAGAAGTTTAAAGTTACAAGACGATTTCAAAAGTTCCTACCACAGAATTTGCCTTCCGTATTTAAGCACAAAGTAAATTAAAATGCAAGGCTTCTACATCATTCCTAGTGAACTTGTTAAGTGTTTCGTCAGTTGTATGTAGAGTTGAGAGCACATGTTAAATAATAAGGATGCACATGTTAAAATAATGATACGAGGATTATTTTCATTTTAGTTAAATTCAGACTCCTATTTTTATGCGTATAGTAGTAAGACTCTTTTTTTCAAGAGTGGTTATTTTTCTGCTTTTGTAAGTATCGTTTAAACTCCCATTTTCATGCCAATGACTGAGACTCCTTTTTCTACTCAACCGGATCCACCTACACTGTGGAACTAAGGTGAGGCTCAATACAACCACCCCAGAATAACAAAGTTTTTTAGAACCTCTAATGTCACAGCCTGCTTTTAATACAGAGAACTTCAAAAAGCAAAACACCACTCGTTTTAAATTAATAAACCATAAACTTTTTTTTAAATAAATAAACCATGAACTCGTTTTAAAATTGATAAACCAAACACTCTATTTAAAATTGATAAACCATTAGCTCTATTTAAAATTGATAAACCATAAGCTCTATTTAAAATTGATAAACCATAAGCTCGTTTTAAAATTGATAAATCAGCTATTCCGAAGGCTTACATCCAGAAAAAAATAAGAATTAATTCTACACGTGTATCCAACATAAAATGCACTAGGCAAATAAAACAAAGATCGTGGAAATCAAACTGAGATGATACACAGTTTTCAAGAAAATTCGGATTAATCTTTCGCTAAAACAAACGCTCTGCAGGCTTCTGCATGAGCATGGCCACAAAAGAGAGCTGAATGAGTAAATTTAGCCAACTCTGTCATCACAAGAAATTATTTAAAGAGCTCGTGATTCAGGCTGAGACTGCGAGACTCCCAAGATCGCATATCGTGCGAGCATTTATTTGCAGAGTGTCAAATTCATTATTAATTATTAGGTTGAAAACGTGAGCGGTACTGTGCTTTTTACTTTTGACTACTGTGATTTTTTATTTACGGCAATTCATCAATACGTATAGAGAACGGACAAAGTTATGAGCGGTTATATTATCAGTATAGATTTAAATAATCCTGAAATAGCATTCTTATGCTGATAGTGTGTATAAATGTTCAAATAAATCTAATCCTCAATACACTTTCAGATAATTTATTGTTACTGAGCATATTCAACGCGATGAGGGACAGGCGTTAAGGCATCTTTCAGCTACATAGGGCAAGTGAAACAAAATCAGATATGGTCAGTAATAGAAGGCGCCTAAATTTAACGGCGCCAAAACTGAAGCCGCCAAAATCCGAAGGCGCCAAAATTTGAAGGCGCCAAAATCTTTATCGCACTCTGTGTCAGTTCGACGAGCTGAGAACAAATGAGCATCATTTCCAAAGTGATCGCATTTCAACTTTTCGCGCCCTAAAATTTTCAGTCGTTAAACCAAGGATAAGATGCCTCTTGATATTTGTGTGGAAGGTCGTCAAAAACCAATGTAAATGAAATCACCAAGTGAACATTACCACAAAAGGCTTGAACTTGCCCCTACTTAACACGTTGAATGCGATTGGTTAAACGTTCAGTATTAAAATCAAATTAAAATTGATAAGTTGTAAAAAATTTGATAAAGCCAAACAGCTACTGGGTCCATTAAATACTATTAATTTTAAAAGATTGTTAAAAATTTTTCAAACGACCCATCGATGGGTCGTTTCGCAGCAGGAAACACTAAAGCACGACCCACCGATGGGTCGTATCGCAGTCAACGTGTCAAGTACGCAAGTTATATCCTGTAAAGCGACTGGGTAGGACAAAGGTTTGCGCGAACGCTTACAGTTGATATCGTAGTTTTCGAAGAGAAACATTTTGCCATTCGTTCAGTTGTCAAAGTGACCGAGTGTTGGGTAAGTTTAGTGCGGGCATCCCAAACTCTGACAGAACCATGCTCAGACGTCTAAAATCAGCCACGGTCATGGTGTGGGCTACTGCTTCTAAAACACAGAAATTTCATCGTTTTTACTTTTAAAATGTTCGAAAATAAGGACGAACTAGCACATTTAAAAATTTTCACTCAAACACTCAGGTCTAAAAAAAAACCGTTCACTTTCCAGAACATCCTCTCACGTCTCAAACAAGGCATCACTGTGTGGACAAGGTTATTATCAAGTATTTTACAGCCCCATTCGATCATAGCTTAATATCAAGTTAATGAATTTCTATGCTAGG
This sequence comes from Platorchestia sp. MABIK, assembly GCA_014220935.1. NCBI lineage: Eukaryota > Metazoa > Arthropoda > Malacostraca > Amphipoda > Talitridae > Platorchestia > Platorchestia sp. MABIK. The sequence goes on along the minus strand of JACJUY010012091.1, from coordinate 17,335 downwards.
TTCATATTCGTATCTGAAACCTACGTTGCGGCTCACATAACTGGAACTTAGAAGCGCCTCTGCAAAAAGATATAGGAGACAATTTGCACTCGCTCAGTTATGCTGCAAAGAGATTTTTGAGCACATTCGCACCTGTGATTCGGGCTAGTGGAACACGAAATTGATTATAACGTTCAAAAAATTTCTAATTGATCGCAGCAACAGTTAATATATTTTTGGCCGACATTCGAGAATAGATTCTCGCTTGGAATTCGAGGTATTGGAAAACGTAATTGATTATAACGTAACGTAAAACTTCTAATTAAACGCAGCAACAGTTAGCTTATTTTTGACCGACATGCGACAATGTCTACAATTTTGCCAGCCCAATAAGTTGGTCAAGATTCTGTCTTGAGGAGCAAATTCCATTTTAGCTTCATTTCTCTGATGACACAAATTTGAACATGCGTTGTGATTTGCGAGAATCTGTTGATACAAAATTCAATCACTCATTTTGTGCGTGAGTTTAGGAAATCACATCAATAGAAATCAACGTTCACTCAATAACAAGTTAGAGGAATGCTTTTACGATAAATTTTATTTGTGAAACAGCCTGCATCCCTGTGCAAAGCGGCAATCAAAGCTCCTATAACGAACGAGCAAATAGTTTTAATATAACTTCCTGAATATGACGTCACAGTCGTGGCATCTAAATTTCTTTCGTATTTTATTTTCAGGATCAAACTGGTCATTCTCGATAGCTTAAATTCGAGACAGCCGGCACAGACCATGCCTAAAACGTTGATGACTTTACTCCGAGTCTGATGGCATTTTTCAGCAGAAATTTTATGGCAAGTACGATAGCAGAGGCTCATGTGGCAGTGAAGCTGATCCTGGGGACCATGCACCGTCACTTGCGCTGAACAGAAGCTTCAATTTCACTCAGAAGAATTGCCATTCCTTCATATTTCGCAAGAAATTAAAAGCGGCAGGAAATTGGAGATCTTGGATCAGATTTTAGATCAGGTTCCACTGGAACTCGAAGCTTTTTTTCCTTTATTTTAAGGTACCTTTTTTGACTCATTCCGTGGCTGATTTTCCGACGCATTCATTGTACGACACAGAAAGTTTGAACTTTTGCTTTAACGTAAAGACGTCATGAATGGAAGTTCTCGTGTCAGGCAGTCCCGTTATTATCCGAATACAGAAGTTGAAATGCGAATCAAATATGTGCAAAAAATGCTGTTATTTTCTGCGATGGCAGATTTTCTTCGATGGCGCAGCCAGCCGAAAATTTGGGTTGGGGGAGGGGGGGGGGGGCAAGATCCTCGACAAATAACCTTGGGGGGAGCCATACATTAATTATCGGCAATCTTTTTTATTCTTTTACTTAAAACGCTTGATTTTTGTCAACGCATGCTTGCTTTTTTCAATGAAAATCTCGACCTGCACCAACAAACTTTCGGCACAACTCCGAATCTGAGTACATCTGAACGTTGGATTTCCAGCGAAATGTTGGCTCGTGAACCTCCATTTGTTGGTATCGAGGATACTACTCATGTGCTTTCCTGACTGATATATTACAGGGCAGACTGAAGAGAGCAGCGCTGACAGAAATAGTCGCCGTCGAATGGAGTAGAACTTTTTGCGGTTTTCACGTAAAATTTACCTGCGTATAACTTCACTGAAAAGTTTTTAACGAGAGAGAGTTTCCTTTTACTCCGCATGCATCGGAAGGTAATCCTATCATAAACTGATGCAAATGTAAATCTGTGTGCACATTTAAAATCAAAACTGCGTATTTTCTACCACGTGGTCACACACTCCTACTTACAAATTTGATAAAAGTGACGTAAAGTTAATTAGGAATTGTTTGTGAATGTGTTTCAGCTTTTTATAGAATAAAAAATCACAATTTGTCTCCTACATGAGATGAATGGCTCAGTTCAAACAAAGTACATCAAAGTAGGACTTGAGTGAGCACTCAGTCTGGTCCCCGGAAGGATGAAGCCAGGCTGCGTAATGTAGCTGCAGCGTTTTGTTCATTCAGAGGCTGGTAGTATAAATGAAAGTTTCGAATCTTTAGGAAAAGTTGGTTCCCCACGAGACACTTCTTACAGGGATAATAACATGATGCTGATAGCTGAGTCAAAGAATTATATTCGCAAAAATAAAAGACTCTATTTAACCCAGCACAGGAAAATCTGCATAGATAAAAGACTGCATTTGACCTCGCACAGTAAAATTTGAAAATATTAAGGACTCTATTTGATTGCACACAAGAAAACAAAAAAAGCCGTCACAAGATTTTAATGAAGAGAGTTATATGCAGTAGGGGTAAACCAATGGGCGGTGCCTTGCCTCGCTCTCCAAATTGTCAGACGAAACTCGGCTAGAGTGATCGGTTCGTGCAACCGCAGGCCGGTGCGAGTGATCGGATCAGTTCTAAACTGCTTCGGGCGTCTGCCAAAAAACTTAGGTTTAAAACTTAATTACTGCATATGAGAACGGTTCAAATTTTTAAATTAGGCTCATTTCATTGCATGTACGAACATAGCCAATTTTTAAAATAGGCTCATTTCACTGCATGTACGAACAGAGCCAATTTTTAAAATATGCTCATTTCACTGCATATACGAACAGAGCCAATTTTTAAAATAGGCTCATTTCACTGCATGTACGAACAGAGCCAATTTTTAAAATAGGCTCATTTCACTGCATGTACGAACAGAGCCAATTTTTAAAATAGGCTCATTTCACTGCATGTACGAACAGAGCCAATTTTTTAAAATAGGCTCATTTCACTGCATGTACTAATAGAGCCAATTTTTAACATAGGCTCATTTCACTGCTTGCAAGAACACAGCCAATTTTTAAATATGCTCTTTTCACCGTTCACTGCTTGTAAGAACCGTACCCATTTTAAATAACCGAAAAAAAAAGCAAAAAACAAAAATAACGTCTTGGTTAAGCCCTGTGAACTTGTTACATGCAGTCAAGCATTAAAATAATTCGCATGCGTACAATAGAAATGAGCTCCAAAAGGGTTGATAACTTTTGGCAATGACAATTAACCGTGCTCCATAAGAACTTATAGAGAAAACTGGAGGAATCTACGAGCAAGATGACCATTAGTGAGAGAAATCCATTATGGCACGTCCAAGCAAAGCAGAAAAGCATTTCAACACTTTCAACACATTTATGTACCAAGCTGAGCTCTGCAGACATTAAACAACATTGGTACGCAACACGAGAGGCGTGATAGCACTAAATTCCTTCACGTACCTCCACGTTGTTAAACAATTTATTAAACTATTTTTAGCTATTTACGAGTGTGAATAATAAACGTGCGCCAAGAAAGACGTGACACTTCACCCCTACACATTAGGATAATTCTACATCGCATCATGCCATATTGCGGGCTTTGGTAATTATCAAAGCTTGTCTGATCTACGTCTGCCAGGAAACGAGCAACACTATTCCACCTGTTAATAAGGAAAACATACTTCTGTCAATACATAGGCACCTCACCACCTTCGAGTTATGCCAATGTTTGCCAAGAAGTCACCAACCCAGGGGCCACAGGCTTCAATGTGCCCCACATGTTACAATGTTACCTACATGTTACTACGAATGTTGTTACGCACATACTAGAATGCCACCCACATGCTACAATGCAGTACGCCTTCGAATGAGGACAATGTTTGTCAAGAAGTCACTAACCCAGGGGCCACATGCTGCGATGTTCCTCTCATGCTACAATGTTACCCATACACTACATACAACGCCACCCACATCACATGTTACGATGTTACCCGCAAATTAGAATGTCCCCCACATACTACAATGTCCCCCACATGCTACAATGTTACCAACATGCAGCAATATCCCCCACATGTTACAATGTTACCCACATGCAGCAATGTTACCCACATGTTACAATCTCCCCCACATGCTGCAATGTTCTCCACATGCTACCCGGTCCCCCACACACTACACACAAGGCCACCCACATGCTAGAATGCAGTACAGTGTTTGCGGTCGCACATACTTGCAGAGACGCGGGCGAGGGAGTGGTGGTGAGTTAGCTGAAGGAGGCGAAGGAGGAGGTTCACACATACTTAGGGAAGCAGTCTCTGGTGCTGATGTCTTGCATGATATGCTGCGTGAGGTGACAACAAAATGCAACACGAGCTTTAGTTCACAAGCTGCAAGTTGATTTAGAACCAACGGGCTCAGACAGACACAGAGGCAGACAGAGGACTTGGCGCTGAGGGGTACACGCTCTTGCATCGAGTTTGAAAGTCACGTTTTTTACGAAAATGATATTGGTGAAAGTGAGGCGTAGCACCGAATGTGCAGGCATTGATTGAATTTAGGAGTTAACAAAAAGAAGTCAGCTAGGATTTAAAGCTTGATGGGCGAATCAGAAGTGGACTAGAAATTTGTCAGAAAAAATTTACTAGAAAAGTTACGTCATTAACTGGCTCTGTATGTAGGCCGTAGCAAGATGTTTCTGAATGATGGATTTCAACGTTAAAATTAATAGAGTTTTAATTCCTGGTTATTCAGCGATCTTTGAACAATAAAAGTAACTCATGGAGGAGCGTGTATCATTCTCAATAATAAAACACAAGAATTAGCTGCGACAGTAACAGAGCATAAAAAATATATAGAACATGATTTAGCGAAGTGGAACGAGCCCTTTGCTCAAATTAAAATGCTGCGGAGTATTTCGCAAACAACTCATTTAATCAAATTAGTTAAATTGGATCATAAATTGTGCAATTAATTAATTGTGCGATAATTGTGCAATTTATATCTTACTGACATCTAACATAAAATTGGATAATCAGTTGTAGCAATAGTTCTGCTATTTTTCATAAATGAATATTTTAATGAGACCTAACGTGAACGTGCAATTTTTTTCTCGAAATATCAACAGAAATTAAAAAAAAAGCGTAACGCAATCAGTCGGCCGGAGGGGCAGAGGGTGGTGAGGTTGGTTTTGTTGGGCGTACCAGAGGAGTAACCTCAAATGGGGTTGCCGGACTGGCATTTTTTATCTAGCTACCCTGCATCGTTGCAGATATAAAATGGAAAAAGATGTACTAAATAAATTTTAAGTGGTCTTTGTGGCTAATTTATTTTAAATTACTCCAATATACCGGATAAATATTCAGTGGTCTTTGTTACTAATTTTTTTTACATAAGCCAAAATTGTCAAATTTGGGTAAAAATGCAGTCTCACTTGCCCCATAAATCACAACATGTCCCCACCATGAAATTCAGAGGAGATGGGGAAAATAAAAACTTCCTCATGATATCCGGAGATGGAGAATGTGGAAAGGGAAAGTATTTCAACCCCACTTTGCAATTCATGCAAATCAAAATCAAGCTTTACTTTGAGTAAATTTTTGATCACAGATATTCTTTATCAGAGTACAAAATATCCTTTTTACAGAAATAGAGACTGTAACAGTAATTTTTTCAATGCAGGAGACTACCAATGTAAAAAGTAAAATTTTGCAATGTTCATTGTGATGCATCGTTACATTTTTTGTACATTTGACAGTGTGAGTTTGCTCGTCTAGTTACCTAGTAAGAAAACGCTGATTTAAAAATAACAAAAACCTCGATTCAAAAAAAGATACTGGATGCACCAGACGCTGGCACCACAAATGAAGTTTAACTTTTTCGCCGCCTATGTGCATGTTTATCGCTGCCTAAGCGCTTAAATCGCTTACGCAACGAAAAACATGCATGCAGGGGGCGGAAAACTTAAACTGGGAATCAAGGTAACCAAGGCATTTATCCCGTGGGAGTGAACAACAGAACAACAGCATAACATTCAACAACGAACTGCATTCCATTTCACTAAATCTGCTAAATTAAAAAAAATTGAATTTAAGGAATGGAATGAGAATAAATTAATTATATCTAATGAGAAGAAACATGAATTTAAATCAAAGTATTAAAACAAGACATAATTAAGTATAACGAACGATAACATGAATTCTATTTTATTGTACGTACAATGGAGGTCTAGAATTAAATGAATGAATGAAAACAAGGCAAAATTTTAAATTCACCAATGATAACAAGACACAAATGGAACCAAATGAATGATGAGAACAAGAAAGGCTCCTCAGGCAGCGACGTTCAGTAAATTAATTTCGTGACATGCGAAGTATGAGAGATGAAGAAGCCGCTCATGTATTTTAATTGCAAACAAATAAATAGTGGCAAATTAAAAACACTTACACACTAACTCAGAGGTCCCCAAACTTTCCGCTACATCAAGTCTTGGTGACATATTCGCGTGCAACATGTGTGCTAATAGTAATATATGTACGTCATGTCCAAAACACAAATTGGTTATATAAATCATAAATGTTTAACGCTATGGTGCAATTCGCGGTCTATTCTATTTCACTTTTCCCAAGTATCGAAAAGGTGATATAGATTTTAGTCGTTTTGGGGACCTCTGGTGCAAATAACATGTCACTATGGCACTACAGCATCATAGTGCTCCGATCTAACTTCTTCGTCGGAATTTGTGAATTTTCCTGCATCACATGACGTAGTTGAAAAAGTCAAGGTTTAATTAAACAAGCTAAACTGAGCCGCACTCAAAACTAACCGAAAACATTACACAAACTATATTTCTCAAGTTTTACTTCATTTAAGAATTGACTATTTACAACTCCCACGATTACAATGAGAAACAATAAAAACAAACCATCATGTTCCCTGATGCACTTTCTATTACATCTGTCCTGTCACATTAGTCAGTCTCTAGGACTAATTTTTTTGCACAAATAAAGCAAAAGAACAGAAATTAAATACTAGAAGCACTAGATATAGAATCAGACGCAAAAAATAGAAGTAAGAACTAGTTGTAAGGATGACGAATACGAACTTTGTGTGAGTACTATCTAAATGAACTAGTAACAAAAACTGAGGTTGAAAGTAAGCATCATTGTGAACTAGTGTTAGGAAAGGAATTTTCCAGAAGTACAAACTTGATCTCCAGCATCCGCTCGTTCTCATGAAAATAGTATGTTTTTCGAGCAAAAAAGAGACTTAATCCTGATTCGATTAATACGACTCGTTTCAACCATCAGACGCTGAAGACTTGAAACCGTCTCACAAACATGAGAAGAAAGCCTTACACCTTCTCGTAAAACTGCTTTTGTGTCCCACTGTCATAAAGTTAGGGCGAGCCCTTATCTAATTACCATAAAGTTAGGGCGAGCCCTTCGCTAATTACCACAAAGTTAGGGCGAGCCCTTAGCTATTAGAACAGACTTCAACTGCATAAAAAAGTAGATGGAATTAGTCATCATCGTACAGCTGCTGCTTCACTAAAACACAGAGAAAAAGAATTTCTTAGACTAAAAATGTCCCTCCTTTGAATTAAATTAAATGAAAAATTTCAACTAAAAATGACGCTCCTTTAAATTGAAATTAAAAATTTAAATCAAAAATGCCGCTCCTTTAAAAAGCGTAAAAATGCCCATCCTTTAAATTTAAATTTAAGTTAAAAAGGGCGCTCCTTTAAAATGAGCTCGGACTGGCCCGCGCCTCACCTGCTTGTGCGGGTAGACTTTGATGCGGCACTTGATGCACTCCTGGCTGCAGTTGGCCCAGGAGTTGCCGCTCATCCACTTCCGCTTGCACTTGGTGCACCGGAACTCGCCGAAGCAGCGCTTCTTGCCCTGGTACGGCGTCAGGCCCTCGCCTTTCGGACGAGCCTATAGGGCGTCACGAGGTCGGGTTACTATGTCTTCTTACCTATTCAATCCCCCTTGGTGTGTTCATTTATTTATATCTTACTTACTAATACCCTTAATGTGCTTATTTAATTGTTTCTTACCTAGCAACACCCTTGGTGTGCCTATTTATGTGTATGTATGTTTGGTGTTCGCTTCTCCCGCCTCGCTGTCGCGCTCATTAGGACGCTCAATGACCGTATCTGTGATACGAGTTTCACCAGTGCACAAGTACAAGAATATTTTAATAGCGGCTATTTTTGAAATGGATTTATTTGTTTGGCCTCCACATCTGGAAAATTTATTCTAGAAAATTATTTAATCAGGTCATTTTCTGACGGGCCGTGTACACTAACACAGTAATAATAGACAGTTGTTGCATACTTGGTTGGTCCGTCTCTCCGTCACGCTCATAGGATTTGTGTACATAAGGAGAATGGAATATCCCTACTAGGGTGTACTTAATGACCGTTTCAGTGAAACGACCTGATCACATGATTTATGTGCTTTATCAAACACTAAAGTACACAGCCCGTCAAAAATTACGGAATTCAGTATTTTCCTTAAAAATAAATCCTCTCGATGTGAATTACAAACAAATATATCCATCCTGATAATACCCCCGTTTAATATATTCTCGTACTTGTGCGCTGGTGAAACTCGTATCGCAGACACAGTCATTAAGTATCCTTAAGAACGTGACTGTAAGCGGATGCTAGAATTTTTATGCCATTTGAATTGTATCTATGAGACCTTTTAAGTAGTTATGAATTTTTGAAAATGTAGCAGACAGGAGTTACATATAACTATATTTGTAAATTAAGCAAACTATAAAAGTGGGGACAATCAAATGCCGTCATTTTTGACGGGCCATGTAGACAAGTTTTGGTGTAAGACAAAGAGATCTGACTCAAAAATCTCCTAGCTTCATCATAAATAAGGTTGTGTACTTTTCTCATGACGAATCCTGGTAAATTTTTGAGCCAGCTTGTCGACAATTTTGAAAGGTTTAAAACTTACCTAGTGACTCGATTAAACTTCTATCCCTTCATTTCATCTATTGCGTAGGTATGATACGCACCAAGACAAAAGCAACAGTGCGGTAGTGACTGGCAGTTACCATAGGCATGTGATACCATCTGATACAGAATAAGTCACACAATACAGACTTCATACCTGCAAGCCACGGTAGAGGAAACAAGGCAGAGTCATTTCTATGGAGTAAATTACACCTCCTCTTGTCTAGCTAGCCAATAGATTGACTTCACTTCAAACAAACTTTATGACGTCACCATTGCGCCATATCTTCAGGCCAATAGTGGTACCAGATTTGGGGCTAGCAGTATTGCCAGATGAAATATGAGCGCTGCTATTGGTTCTTTGCCATGACGTCGACATTGCCACATGGTCGACAGAAAAAAAGACTGGTTTGACTCTACTTTGTTTCTTCAACCATGATAGAATTCAAGTGTAACTGTTTCATGAACTTGTCATATTTTTCCAATCTTGATATGACAGAGCGCTCTACATTCCAGCATCTACCCTTCTCACAAAAATCCTGGAATTGAAAAAACTAGAGCAGCAGGCTGACCTGAGGACATTCCTTGATGTGGTGACCTTTCTTGAAGCACAGGTGGCACAAGTAATTAGGAGGGAGCTTGCGGATTTTGTTCTTTCTGTCGTAGGCCAAGGACAGTTCGCTCAGTTGGTCTGTCAGCTCACCTGGTAGTAGAGAGGGCAAGATAAAAATGATACCGCCATTTGCAACCATCGCAATTTAGGATTTTTCGTATTGTCAACGAAACTCTAACGGAACTCAGACTCCTTGAAAAACTACTGAAGTTGTCTAAGTTGTGACAGAGATTCGTTGACAACGTAAAAACTTATAAAATTAGGTTTTAGACGTTACAGTTTATATCAGAAATGATCGAGATTGTCAGGAAAAAGTGGACATGTAAGGAGTAGAAAAACTTTAAGAAATAGAGCAAAATGCGTACCTATTTACGCATGATAGATGTCGGGGAACTACTGGGTGTGGCGAAGTCCTCAATTTTTCATACCTTACTCACAGATATTTGCAAAAAAAAAAATTTTTCGACGCATCAACATGAAAGACATTTTTTACTCAACACATTTGTTTTATGAATAAGGACATCGGACATACATGTATCTCATTTTTAAATAGCGACACGCTAGACATATTTTTCAATAATTTCATATAATGCGAGAAAAATCTCTTAGTCAGCGTGACGCTGCGCGAGACACACCTGTGTTTTATTTCGTCTCTGCGCCTCACCTGCCATCAATTAAGTTATGTCTCATCCTTCATATCGCAAGCCCTTCACTGCAAGCGTGTGGGAGAATTAGCTGTACAACGCAACTGCTTAAAACTCTAATGACCTCATCATCATCTGACACCTTAATCACAACGCCTGCAAATGGTTCACAACCGCAACGTGTATAATGTTCAACGTAATTATTAATTGCTCTTGGCGCTGCTAGAATTATTGTTGCTGCAATAAAATGATATTTTTAAGGATATTTGCTGACATGTCAAAAGTTCTGCAGCAGAATTATTGTTCATGGGATAAAATTATATTTTTTAAGCATATTTAGTGAAATGTCAAAAGTTCCGCTTATTAGTGAAGATGACGCAACGAATTGAAAGGAGGTTGGTATCGCCGCACGTCGCAGAGAAAGCTGAACAGAAGACTTTTTGTTAGTGAGGCTCAACATCAAGGGGTCTTTTGAGCGAGCTTATGATGAGCGAACGCGGTGGGATTTGGGGCACTGAATTGTTGATCCCAGTATCTGGGATCAACAATTAATTTTTTCTCTACCAATAATTTTTCTTACTGGGGGAGCTGATCGAATAATATCACTGTCATCCATCGGGCAGTAACCCTCGTTTCAAAAGGATGTTCCCCTGAAGAGAAAACATTCACATTTCTGGTACCGCCCTTACAAAAAGGTGTCTGACTGAATTTGATCACTAAGCAGCACAACAATTGCGTTCATTTTCATTGCGTTCTGATTAATCATGGGGAATATTTGAACGAAACCCTTTTTTTTGGGGAAAAGGTCTTCGCAAAATTAGAGGTTTGAGGAGCGCAAGACTCACCAATACTGCTGCGTTCTAACTAACTAGAGGCGATATTTGAATGGATTATTTTGAATGTATGAAAGAAACTTTTTCTCACTGAAAATAATTCACAAAATTATAGGTTTGCAGAGCGCGAGACTCACCAATATTGCCCCAATACTGTTATTTGAATATTTGACAGAAACTCTTTCTCGCTGAAAACACTTGGCCAAATTAGAGGTTTGAAGAGCGCAAGACTCACCAATACTGCCGCTGAGACACGTAGAGTGGACGGGACTGTGGAGCCCGTTCAGGGACGACCCAAAGCTGTATCCTGACTCAGACAAGCCAGAAAGTCCGTTGAGCCCACCAACTGAGGTCATGTTATTGACTCCGTTGATGCCTCCTATGCCCGAGAAGGAAGAGAGGGAAGATAGGGCAGCAAGATCTGCAGCCGACATGCCAGCCAGACCTGACAAGATCCCAGATGGATTCAACCCTCCAGAGCTGCCGCCATTCAACAACGCGTTGATGTCACTCGTGTTTCTCAAACTGCTACTGCTGCTGTGACTGTTATTGTTGTTGTTGTTCATGAAGCTAATGTTGTTGTTGTTGTTGGATGAGTAGCTAGTTGAGTGACCGAAAGAAGAGCTGGGGCTCGTTGACGGCTGCTGGTTGGATGCCAAGCAAGACAAGGGCCCGGCAAAAGTGGAGTCCAGAGGAGAAGTGCTGTACGGAGACGGCGGGTTCACGCCACAAGAGCGGCTGTTCCACAGGCTCGACATGGACTTCCGATTCTGGAAACACAGTACAGGATTTGGAAATTTTAGCCCGCGTGCGTAAGTATTTAGTAAAGGGAGTAATTGAAATTGCTTTTCATTGTTAAAAATTCAGTTAAGCGGGTGATTAAAGTTGCTTATTAATGTTGGGCGGACGAGATACATATTTAATGAAGAAAGTAATTGAAATTGTTTATCACTGAAATTTATCACTGGTACTCATCATTGATGCTTATCACTGTTGCCCATCACTGTAGGACGGACAGGAAACATGTTTAACAAAAGAATTATTAAAATTTGTGATTTGTTGTTATAAATTCGTAAAACATTTATTCAATAAAGCAAGTAATTTTGACTAATCGCTGAGCTTTGTAGATGTTCGCGGCAGAACATCGTTCATCCATTAGCGATGGCTGCAAATTCGTGCTTCCAACATTGCATTGAAATTTTAGCGATTGTAAGATCATTTAATACACGCTATTTCAAGATAACATTTCAAAAAATTTAGACATATCTAATCTTAACTTTTTCATCTGCTGGTAGCGAAGGCAGAAGGATGCTTGTTTCGTTGAAATTGATTTCTAAAGAGTACCAATTTTTAATGCACTCGTAGCGTTTATGCATATGTATAGGTAGTAGGCCAGTCTTTACAAATAATGCCTTTTGTGCACCTAACATGCCTTTTCTTCACTGAAGATGCAAAAACAAGCCCACATAAAATTATCAGATGTAGTTTATCTACAAACCTCTCAGACCCAAATAAGAAATATTTGAAGAATTGAAGACATCATTTAATGAAATAGATGAACGATTCTAGTGCTATTGAATTAAAGATATATGAATCAATGAAAAAAGAATGAATTATTTAAAAAATGAATGAATGAATTAGAAAATGAATGAATAATTTAAAAATGAATGAATCATTTAAAAAATGACAGAATCACTTAAAAAATGAAAGAATCATTTAAAAAATGAATGAATCATTTAAAAAATAAATAAGTAAAGTGAAAAATGAATGATCTTTAGAGTTGTGATAGGAGAAAACTATCAGAAATTCTCTCGTGCTATATTCCTCAATTTAACTATCGCAACTCTATGACAAGCTGTCAAACCAGGGCTTGTCTGCGGGCAAATTTGACTTATGAGGGCATTCCGTACACTTGACCTAATGAAACAAACATTTTTTTTTAATCGGTAATAATTCCCTTATGAAATGGTTTCTGTGAAAGAGTTGCTTGAAAATGGAAATTTCTTAGAAAGAACGTCTAAATAAATGCGAGCGCTAACCAATTCAGCCGAAGACGTGTAACTGTAACCAACTGTAACTGAAAGTATTTGTCCCGTTAGGGACAAATACTTTCAATTCATTATTTCCCACACTCACAAACCATAAATATTCGATTTTCTCTTGCAATGTTCTTTGTGCTATTACGTAACGTTTGAACAATAGCATTAATAAACACATATTGGACGCAAATTAAGAGTTATGAAAGCACCAAAAATCTCACAAATTTCATTTGCCGAGTAAGATGAATTTATAGCCCTGTACACCACCATGTCAGATAACTCTATAGCCCTGTACACCACCATGTCAGATAACTCTATAGCCCTGTACACCACCATGTCAGATAACTCTACAGCCATGTACATGTTCCGGTAGAAAATTAATTCGAAAACATGAACTGGAATGTCAGGATTTCATTTTCCTGCTCAAATTTTCCATTTTCCTCAATTTTCTTGCGCAATAACAAATATTCCACTCCTCGAAAAGGCTGCTGATGTTCGGAAGAAAAATTTTGAACGGTTTCACTGAGACTAACTATCACATTCTTATTTTTAAAATAACAACAACCTCGTAATATTTTTAATTACTGTTAATTCTGTCCATGAAAAGCTTCAAGCTTTCGGTAATATTTAACTGCCTGCAAGATCGACAAATATTTGCCCCATGAATGACATTTTAGACCTTCACACTTCGTGGATAATTACACGTAAAAATCCCTATTAGAAAGCCTGCTTGGACGCTCAAAGTATAGGGATCATTAAAACTATTAACACTCTCACAGTCTTGATCTTAATGCTTGCTAGAAAATTCTTCAGGATCGCTGCTGAAGGTGGATAAAAATCGTATATGTTAATATGAAGCCAGCATCATTTCACACCCACACTGCGCTTTTCCTGTTCTCTACATGCCTCCAGATATGTGCAGTGCAGTGCAATAACGTACACTACTGTACAGTGCAATAACGTACACTACTGTGCAGTGCAATAACGTACACTACTGTACAGTGCAATAACGTACACTACTGTGCAGTGCAATAACGTACACTACTGTGCAGTGCAATAACGTACACTACTGTGCAGTACAATAACGTACACTACTGTGCAGTGCAATAACGTACACTACTGTGCAGTACAATAACGTACACTACTGTGCAGTGCAATAACGTACACTACTGTGCAGTGCAATAACGTACACTACTGTGCAGTGCAATAACGTACACTACTGTGCAGTACAATAACGTAAACTGCTGTGCAGTACAATAACGTACACTGCTGTGCAGTACAATAACGTGCACTGCTGTGCAGTGCAATAACGTACACTACTGTGCAGTACAATAACGTAAACTGCTGTGCAGTACAATAACGTGCACTGCTGTGCAGTGCAATAACGTACACTACTGTGCAGTACAATAACGTAAACTGCTGTGCAGTACAATAACGTAAACTGCTGTGCAGTACAATAACGTACACTGCTGTGCAGTACAATAACGTGCACTGCTGTGCAGTACAATAACGAACACACTGAAGCCACCATCACAGAACAAAACACGCATTCCACGATCAGGCAGAATCTAAAGTCAACGGATACTTCAACCCAACTTTCATTATCTTTTGCCTCATATCCGGTAAACAGATAAACGTTCTCACAGAACTTGTAATTAATGCATGAGATATTCATCATGAAGAGTACTGCAGCAATATGTGCATGGGTGTTGTTCGTGCGAGACATGGGACTGTCTGTAATTCCTGATGGAAGGTTTCAATTACAGAAAATTTTTTCAATTGCAGAATAACAATGCTTCACCATCTACCGTATACCACAGCACTGGCGTAGAAAATAAACTGCGCTATAACATGAATACAATTCAGTAACGGCGAAATGTTTGAGCATATGAGAAGTATAAAGAATATAAATACTGCACTCATACCATCGAATCTCTGTATCCCAGAGTCTCATTGAATTATTTGATAGGTAAATCGTCTAATTTAAGTAAGTATCTGCATGACAGTGTAACTCCCTGATGGCTTGGGTGTATCTGTGATACACTCAAGAGTGTACCTGATGAGTGTATCTGTGATACAGACACTATTATCTCTAAAATTTTGGCTACATTAATCGGTCAGATAAGACCGTAACATGTTCACACAGGCGCACCTAAATCACAGGTTCCCAGTCTAACTTTTTCGCAGGAGCATGCATATTTTTCGCCGCCTGAGCGATTTAATTAATTGGGTGGTGAAAAACATGCATACAGGCGGCGAAAAAGTTAGACTGGGGTACTAACCTAAATCACGAGTAAGTTAGAGAAGCTTAAACTAACGTCGCTAATACAATCTATAAGTATTTATGGCAAACGTTGATTGCATGAGCACTTGGAGAGTGTCGGAAAGGAAATAGGTTAGGCCTAAACTAACTTGTCTAATACAATCCATTAAAAAACAATTATTCATGGTAAATAACTTTTCTAATACAACGTATGAATATTTATAGCAAATATTGATTAACGCCTCTAATACAATTTATAGGTATTTACGATATATATTGATTGTAGAATAACCTAGAGAGATCCATTAAAAAATAGGTTTTCACGGCGAACATGGACTGTACGATCACCTGGAGAGTGTCGGAAGGGGAGAGATGGTGACTGGAAGGGGACAGCGCCCCCTGCCCCGCCGCCTGGCTGCTGCGGTGCTCCGCTGCCAAAAGACACATCCAGTTCAAGATCTGTGACGGGCTGCACGGGCCAGAAAAAGAGCTTCCGAGGCTCGAATTGCTGCCGTTGCTGCTAACCGGGCTGCAGTTGAGGGCTGTTGAGCCGTTGGAATAGCCCGACACCAACGAGCTGTTGTAGGCTGTTGAATCCAGGGTCGAGTCGATGGCTGTCCCAGACAGCCCGCTGGCGCTCCATCGGTCGGGTGTGGGGGACATGAAGCCTGGAGACCTCAACGACGACAACATGGGCAGTGCGATACTAAAAAATTAAGTCTTGCACTGTGTAAGTCACACTTAAACACGGTTTTGTACTGTGTAAGTCACACTTAAACACGGTCTTGTACTGTGTAAGTCACACTTGAACACGGTCTTGCACTGCGTAAGTCACGCTTAAATAAGGGACTTCTATTCCTTTCAAAAGCTTACAGTTCGACACCAGTGAATTTTCGGTAATTTTCGATAGCGGATCGTTTTTTTTCGTTGTGTGGCTATGGAAACGCTGCAAAACAATTCGATGTTAGTGCCGTGATAGAAAAGCTGCAAAGTAAATCAGATAATCAAGTAAGTCAGAGAATCTCACAACAACTCAAATGATTCTAATTGATTTGTTACATTCCCTTACGCAACTTTGCGACTTCAAGACCGAGACGAGAATGCGCGGCACAAACTCACTAAAGTCTTCGTAAAAACGGGTAGACGACAAACTGCAGAGCACGATTGCTGACACGACGAGGTTGTAAGGAGACCTAGAACACCACCACGATTGGGCACAAGACTCGACTTTCTCTGACTTTCAAAAGCAGCGAGCGCCTCAAGTCGTCACTGCTGCGCGATGGGACGACACTGATCACCGCTGACCTCTCACGCATTCACGAACACAGTGCAGGATTTACTGAGTCACACAACGCTCGTCTGTGTTCCTCATCAAACAGCCTCCTCAGTCATCCTCACTCCGCCCACTACTCCCCCACAACTCTACCTCCCCCTACTCCCCACATGCTCCCCACCTCTACCTCCCACTACTCCCCACATACTCCCCACCTCTACCTCCCACTGCTCCCCACAACTCTACCTCCCACTACTCCCCACATACTCACCACCTCTACCTCCCACTACTCCCCACATGATCCCCACCTCTACCTCCCACTACTCCCCACATGCTCCCCACCTCTACCTCCCACTACTCCCCACATGCTCCCCGCCTCTACCTTCCACTACTCCACACATGCTCCCCACCTCTACCTCCCACTACTCCCCACATACTCCCCACCTCTACCTCCCACTACTCCCCACATGCTCCCCACCTCTACCTCCCACCACCCCGACTACTCCCCACATACACCCCGTCTCTACCCCCACCTCAGAAACTGGCCACAGTTTGCTGGTCCAATTTGCTACGAGGCAGTGAAGTCATTTTTCCACGTCACCGAGACCAACAGTCGCCGGCCTAGGAAACAGTGAAGTCCTGTTTGGACGGGTGGGGTTGTAGAAGGGTGGGGGAGGGGTGTTATGGTAGGTTGGGGTACACGAAAGTGGAAGTGTAGGGAGCGGGGAGGAGTTGAGGAGTGTTGATGGGTGGGTGTGTAAGACTATGGGGAAGAAGTGGGGAGGGTGGGGCTACAGGAGAGTGGGGAAATGGTAAGGTGAGTGTAAGAGAGTGAGGGTGTAAGAGAGTGAGGGTGTAAGAGAGTGAGGGTGTAAGAGAGTGAGGGTGTAAGAGAGT
>JACJUY010012088.1:8742-20468 GCA_014220935.1 Platorchestia sp. MABIK | reverse complement strand
TAAATCAAGGCTCATACCAAATATTGTGATATTAGGGTGCAATATAAATCAAGGCTCATACCAAATAAGTTTGACGGTGCCTAAAATAATTTTAACTTTCGTCTTCCCTAAAAATTGTTTGAAAAATTACAGACATTATTTTGTGTTCCAGTGGATATATTTTGATCCCATTATTTCACCAAAGACAAACGAATGTATACTCAGAGATGCCTCAGTGCAGGCTTGTTCAACAAGAAAAGAAACGTGTAAAACAGTAGAAGTCTAAACCGAGCATTGATGTTGACCGAGAAATTACAGAGCACTTCATCAGCTTAAATTTCTTCTCTAAATATGAAACCAAAAATATATAGAAAAAGTCATTGCACTTTACGAGGCGAGAGTTGCTTTAGGCCTCTTTAATTCAATTGAACTGCGGCCTCTCGAGACTGCTGCTGGAACATCGTGAAGGTTCGGGAATTTTTGATTCCAGTGTTATTCCCCGCCCAACACAACGTGAAAAAATTTTTGATTCATTGTTCCAGCGTACTTTTGATGTTGAGAAAAATTCCTAGCAGATTGAAAAGTCTAACTCCAAACAAGATGAAATCCTCGAGAGAGCTTTGGGAATTTTGACAAGCAGCATCCAAACGTCATAATTTCCGATCAATTTGCATTCTCTTTTTAAATTTAGTTTCAGATCTGTAGCAGGAAAAAACAGGAGTTGCCATTGAGAGACTTCGTGACACAATGGTAACTCCTGGTTTTAACTGCTACAGATCTGAAACTAAATTTAAAAAGAGAATGCAAATTGATAGGTTGGTTCCACTTGCGTATTCGACGTTCGTTGGACACGAATATTCACAAGCTCTTCACAAAACGTTAAGCAAGAGCTTTGTCGTTGTGCCGTACGCTGTGATCCGAAGTGGAATTGCTGGGTGTAACAGAATGTTGCTCCTGTAGATGTTTTTACTGTATTCTGTATGAAAATTTATTGGGACTTGATAGCAAAATATAATAATAAGTTATAGCCACAGGTATAGTAGATACCACGTAAAAATGACGTAAATGATCAATGAGATTTAACAAAATCTTTTGAGAGCTCACTAAAACTGATGATGATGATTACTAGCACAGTAAACGGAAATCTGAAAACAATTGACCACAAGCAGATATTTGAATTCACAAAGGGACTAAACAAGTTTAGCGAGCGACCTTAACTTTTAACGTCGGAATTTCTATCGTAATGACGCCAAATCAAGCATTGCATTATTTATTTTAATACATTGAACTTGTGTAAAATGAACTTCACCTTGTAAATTAAACGAATTACTGGTAATAGATTTCTCAACTTCGATGCTTCGATACTTTGTCATAATAAAATTATTCTAAAGCGAGTTTACTTCACACTTTAACTCATTTATAAGCCGCTGCGCTACGTGAGGGAGATTACTTCAGTGTT
Organism: Platorchestia sp. MABIK; assembly: GCA_014220935.1. Taxonomy (NCBI): domain Eukaryota; kingdom Metazoa; phylum Arthropoda; class Malacostraca; order Amphipoda; family Talitridae; genus Platorchestia; species Platorchestia sp. MABIK. The sequence continues at coordinate 19,030 of JACJUY010012088.1, read as the reverse complement.
TTGAACTGTGGGTCAAGTGACGGATCGAATTTACCCTTCGTCGCTTATTTATTTTGCTCCAAGAAATTATCACAAAAACAACATCGGCATCTACGGATGCTTTATTTCCAATTGAAGCATGATACATATCACCTTTCACATTGGTTTTTCAAATGCCTTAGAACTAACACCAGGACGCCATGACGCTTTCCCCCGGTCAAAGACCGGTACCCATTTCAGACACCTGGGTAGAGAGGGGTATTGTGCTTAGAATTTTTCTCCTATACCCAACAGAGAAAATCGCCACCAGCGCCGAGACTCGAACCCGGGTCTCCCCGCACGGAGTCAGGTCCTATACACACACGGCTATGGCGAGCGTCGATCAAGTCATCTGTTTCGATTAAGTCATCTGTTTCGTCACTATGGTAGCAAATCAGGCTCAAAACTTTTTCCTAGACGCATTTATCCTTATTACCCAGTGAATCACTCAAATGTTATTCTTTAATTCATTTTTTGACTACACTATTGCATGGAAGTGACAAGGTGCAGTTTGGCAGGAATTGCCCATCATCTTCCCAGGTACCTCCAAGTGACCCTGTGGAGGCTCCAGTCAAAACCTTTTCCATCCCAGTGCTTTCAACAAACCTGCGAAAGTCCTACAAACATCCGGCTTGGGGGAAAGGAATCAGGGTTTCTCGTGTGCGGGTGAGTGCTGTATGTGCGTGCGTGTGTGTGTGAGTGTGTGCGTGTGTGTGTGTGTGCTCTCGCGCGCATGTGTGTAGGGCAGTGGTTCCCAACGTTTTTTGAGCCGCGGCACACTTTAAGGAAAAATTTATACTTCTATTGCGAATGCCATTTTCCACGTAAAAGTCGAAACTCCGTCTATAATTCAAGACAGGAACAACCTATTTGAAGAACAAAATACAAGTAAATTTTTATTATTTCGTATATCGGTTATAAATAAATATAGAAATTATAAATTTTAAGTTCATATCCCAATTTTCTTTTTCTATTGCAAAAAGTCAAATGTCAAACAATATTTGAAGTAGAATTCAAAGAAAAAATAAGATATGATACTCGCATCAAAGAAGTAAAGATTTTAATGTGAAACTTGAGCCTGGTGCTTCCTCACAACATCTCTAATATTTGGTCGAATGTGAGAGAGGCATACTTACTCTCAAGTCTTCCTCGACACTTTCAAGTCTGGCGCGTCTCTTAGTTTTGATGTTGTTCAAATAAGAACACCCTAGTTTACATAGGTAAGAAGTCGAAAACTGCAGCAAAATCTTGATAGCTCTTTTGGCCACTGAGGGGTACTCTTCCATAACCGAAATCCAAAGGGAATCTAACGGTAACTGAGCATATTTCAATTTCAGTCCTCGATCACTGGAAAGACTTGCTAATTCTTCTTCTTCATTCAACGCTAAATTAGTCGGACTGGTAACAGCGAAATCTGCAAAGGGATTGCGAATCCAATCATGCTCATCAATGCTGATGGAGGGAAAGTGTTCATCAATTCTCTTTGCTAAGCATGTGAGATGTTCATTAATAATAGGAATCACCTCTTCATTTCAGGTTTTCCGAATTAACTGAAAACTGTCCCAATTGCCTGCGTGATTTCTGCTCTTCTACAAACAATTTTTCTCTTAAAAGCAACCAATTTATCTTAGAAGTTGAAACGTTCTCATTTTTACCTTGCATTCCGGTGTTTAAAGAATTTAGGCGGCCAATTTCTCTGTTAATACTCAACTTGGGACATTCACAAGTCATTAGTAAGGTATTTGCAAAATAGATCATGTTTTTCATTCTCAAAAAAGAAGAGAATTTCTTTCTGAAGTTTATTCACACTTGAAAACACTTTTCCTTTGGACAACCATCGTACTTCTGTATGTAATAGCAGGCGAACGTGTTGAGAATCCAAGTCTTTGCAAAACTTCTCAAATATTTGTCTCTACTGGCCATGTTTTAAGGTTATTTACTATTTCAATGACTTGATTTAAAACATCCTTCAGTTCATTTTGAGTAATTTTTGAAAACAGTTCTTCTCAATGCAAAAAAAATGAGTTCACACGATGCTAGCTAGGGTTAAGTTTCTCCACCAGAGACAGAGAAGTGAAACCTTTCACTGAACCCACCATAGAGGGTGCTCCATCTGTACACACACCCACACACGAGTCCCATGATAAGCCATGCTTTTCAAGGTATGCCGACACTATATTAAAAATGTTTTGACCTTCAGTAGTTGTGGATAACTTTTTGCAGCAAACGAATTGGTTAATTATGACATCATCATCAATAAAACGTATGAATGCAATTAACTGGGCATAATTACTGATGTCAGTATGTTCATCGATTTTTAACGCAAACAATCCATTTTTAAGTTCGGCCATTACGCTTTCCTCGATGTTATCTGACAGGTCGAGAATTCTTCTGTGAATTGTGTTGTTTGAAAGAGGGATTTTACTATTTTCTTTTTCAGCATTGTCACCAAGCATAGTTTTAACAATTTTTTTGCACGCTGGTAGGATTTCTATTTCGGCAAGGACATGCGACTTCGAATTAAGAGCAATAATTTCTGCCACCTCATAAGATGCTACTTGTGCTTTTTCAGACTCAACGATTTTTTCTGAAACAGTTTACTTTGATTTGCATTTGTTTGCAACAACCTTTCAAAATATATAACTCTAACACAAAATACTTAACTTTTTAACACAAATACTTAACACAAAATATTCGGGTGTTTTGTAGTGCAATGCCTATTTAACTTACTTCGCACCATTGCTTCATTGGACAGAGTCTGGCCGCACACAACAGGCAGTGAGGTAGACATCTCAGCGTCACCAGTCTAGCTGAATTCATTTTTTAAATAACTATCACTATATATCCTGTGAACTTTCTCCTTTTAAATTGGAGCTGATTCAATAAATTTAGAAATACACTTTTGTTCAGTTGTGGGGGAATTACTTTCATCGCAATCAGCTTTTGCGCTTGAAAAACTTATCCGTGTTAAAGGGCTTGATCATGAAACCGAAGATGGCTGTGGTAACATTAAAATACGTGCACCACCACACTTGCTAACTATATCACGACTGAGGGCTCCGTGGAGGGAGTATATAGTGGAGGGAGCATAGTCGTATGCAAAGAGAACCAGTTTTTGAGATTTCTCTCGTGTCTGTGGTAACCAATAGCGTTCTCGCTACTGTGACGTCAGTTACCTACACACCACGGTGGGGTCTGCACACGCTCGCTTAATGCTCTCTTAGCTGTTGAGTCATCGCACCTGGGCATTTCAACCCAGATCTTAGTTTTCTCAAGAAATATAAAATATCAGAATTACTAGCAAAGATACGTTAACAGTTGACAACTATAAAAATTACAGGCTCTTGAATATAACAACAAATTACAGAGCGACTTGCACGCACACCTCATCCTTTGATTGGTGGTGCAGTACTAATCTTGCTTTGTAAAATGGGAGGCGGAGTTGTAAAGGAGGTGAGGAGGAGCCAACTTCAGCCAAGCGTCTGTGGTTGGCTCAGAGGTGGTCACGTGTGGGGCCTTGTGTTTGCCCCGGTCTCTCAACTTTTGCAGCCAATTTGAATCCGATCGAAACCAGCTATGCTCCCTCCAGTATATTCTAGCTCCATAGAGGGCTTTGACTGAGCTTGAGTGAGTCGTGAGATCTCGTTCATTTCGAGTTAGGGATTCGTTCAAACGAGGTACTCTTCGTATGTTTTAGCGTTCGTTGAGACGAAATAAGGAATTGGTGATTTGTTCAATCAGAATACCTTCAGCGAGGTTCGTAAAGCAATCGTAAATCATAAAAATTAATTTTTTGTTCATACATATCATAAAGTAGAGCAGCTCACTTCAAAACCAGCCCAAATTGTAGCAAGTAGCAAATTTAATATTCAAGTAGCGATGGCATCTCAAAAGCAGCCCAATTCGCAAATTTTAGCCCTATCTGGCAAACCGGCAAGCCATTTTAGAGATCCGATCTGAGACCCTGCGAAAGAACCTCTGAATTACCCGGACAAATAGGGTAATTCCTAAACTATAAGACGTACAATCTTGAAATTAGTACCAAAATGATGCTCGTGACGAGTACAACATTTTTATGTACGTTAAAAATTTTTACGTTCCAATGGAGGGCAGGGAGAGAGCTTCCCCTACCACCTTAATCCTCAGCCGATTTTCTCGATAAATTTCATTTTGTGCCAACATTAATTTCTAAACTATTCCACTGACATGACAAATTGTCGAAATTTTTCAACGAAGTGAAATTATCGTCATCAAAATGAGGAACGAGGGGCAAACATGCTCAAACGAAATCATACGTCAATTTACACCTTTTTTATTTCAAATTAATCCAAGTCAAGTTCAATTTCATGCAAGTCCAGTTCAATTTAATCCAAGTCAAGTTCAAATTAATCCAACCCTAAGTTGAGTCAAAAATTGATATGATCACTCGTTAGTTTGAGAGTTTTTTGTGTTAAATATGTATCTGATAGATGTGATGAGCAAGACAATCGTTTTTCCTTTCAGAAAGGAATACATGAAATTTCCACCGGTACTGCAATCTAAAGAAAAGCTGTCTCGAAATGTCCTGAGTATCCAGCATCATGAGGCAGATCGAGTGGGATTCAGATCTTTGAGCGACGTGAAAGATACAAGTCCATTATAAAAACTTTGAATCATACTAGGCCAACTCATTAAAGTTGTTTCAAATTTCTACATTAATGGCAGTATGCATCCATTCAAATATTTTTGTTCAAAGGTAATTTTTTGTTACACATAGTAGTATCGAGGATTTATTTACACTAAAATAAAGACTTATATGCGTGAAATTCAACTTTACTACCCATAAGACTTTGACTTGGATTAATTTGAACTTGTAATGGAATAAAATGAACTAGTCTTGGATTAATATGAAATAGACTTGGATTAAATTGAACTCGACTTGGATTAAATTGAACTTGATTTGGATTAATTTGAGGTGAAAAAGGTGTATTTGTTACATTTCACATATGCAGCTACTTCAAACGAAATTATTTATTTTTTAAAAGATGTTTAATGTAGTGGTACGAAAGGCGACACTGAAGGCCAGACAGGTTGGGCAATGGCTAATGGGAATATTTGTCATCATTGTATGTTTGCATTAGGGGAGTTATGCTGACTCTGCATGAAGTCCTCAAATTGTTTAGGTGTTTCTCCATCTCGTACAGCGGTCTCACGCATCGGGATAACATTCTGGGGATAGTGTCGTTACGGCAGCTTTAGTATCTGGTTCAACGTGAAAGTTGCACCTGGAAAAGACTTCCGATGTCTAAGTTTATGTTTACATTTTTGAGAACTGTGAAATTGCCAGAGTAATCTTGGAACACAAAAAGACAATCTGGTAGAGCGAAACATTTAAAATGGAACGTGAAATAGATTTTTTTAAAACGCCGCAAGGCAAACGCTTCAAGGCAAAGTGAAAAAAATTTTACGAGAAGCTAAGGGTGCAATTTCATTAAATACGATGTCGTAAAGAAAGGATGCGATTTCAAAGGCTAGAAAAAACGTGGCCCCAGTTTTATTTTCATGTTCAGAGAATTCTACGTGTAGGTATTACCATCGAGACCTCATAATTTCATTTCTAACAGAGGATGCAATTTCCTCTTTTTGTTTTATCCATCTTTCCTTCCATTCATCTTTTTCTCTGTTTCCCTCTTGATTTCTCTTATTTATTTGTGTGGAAGAAAGTGTCAAAGCGCATAAAGGTTTGCGGGCAATGCTATTTGGGTCGCATGTTTTAAGCTATATTGTATTCTCGCAAGTGAAACCTGTTTTTTTGGGTATTACGATTGATGTAAACGATCGCCATGAATTGTACTGCATGCAAGATAAATGTATAATTTAATCGGAAATCTCTTCGTTTTAAACGTCCGTACAATGCTGTGATGTTGGCTGACCCGTTTGCACTACGCAAAAAATTTATGGGTTGCCTAGCATTGTCTCACATGTTGAAATTTCAATTCGGGCTAATGTCGCTTTATTAATTCTAGACTTGCGTAATGTGCACTCCATTTCTGTAAGTTATATTGATAAACCCCGTATCGAATCTATATGAATGACACGACTCACCATGCTTTGAGAAGTCTTAATTAATTAAAGCTAGCATATTCCGTAACGGCTCGTGTTTGCTACACTTGTGATCATTGAATGAAATGACTAAGAGGCGACGTTGTATGTAATTAGACCTCTTTCTATTTGCACTAATATTCTTTGAACGTTAGTTATTATTTCGAGTGAAACTTTGCCATCGGAGATGCTCGTGGACAATTGCGACGGCTTTGGTGTTCGTAGCGCGTCTTCTTTATTGTTTCAATTTTTTCGTGTTTCTTGACACTTGGATGTTCGAGTGTTTTTGTACTCACACAAACAAACGATTGTGAATTTTATTTAAGCGATGGTGTTCTCAGTTTTCCTCCCTTACGGTGGTATTTTCGTTAATCAGTTCAACAGTTTTCAATTGCAAAAAAGGACGTTTTATTCCAACAAGCCCAACACGTTTACATTTATTGAGTTGAATCTTTTCTATGGAATTTTGGAGGATCTGCACTGGTGATTTTATATTTATAGAAGCACGGAAATTTGCGTTTATATTTTGAGGTCTTTTTGTACTTCCATATTTATTCAGGTTAGGCTAACGAAAGTCTTCTGAAAGAAACGGCGTTTCTTCTTGAAATCTGAGCATAGGTATGATAAACCTCACGGTAGTATTTTAAAGAATATTTCTGAAAGACGTTCAAATTACGAAAATGCCAATCTTCGATCTGTATAATCTCTTTTAGTGTTTATTTTTCTCGAACAGTACGGTGCCAACCTCTAATACTCCGCTTTTCAGTAATGTCGCATTATAACTCCCAAACTAGGGATTTATGTTTTAGGACATCTTCTAGAGTAAATGTTGTACTCAACTTTTTCCCTTCCAATTAATCCAAGTCAAATTCAAATTAATCCAACCCAAAATTGATTCAGATCTTTGAGCGACGTGAAAGAAACAAATCAGTTATAAAAACTTTAATGTGTAGGATAGTACGAAGTTTTGAAATTGCCTTGTCTCTTTTACACCGCTCAAAGATCTGAATCACACTCTGCCCCCTGATGCTGGATGCTTAGTAAATTTCACGACAGCTTGTCTTTAAATTGCAACACCGGCGGAAATTTTATGAATTCCTTTCTGAAATGAAAAACGATTGTCTTGCTCATCACATCCAATAGATACATATATAACGCAAAAAAACTCTCAAATTAACGAGTGATTATGTCAATTTTTGACTCAACTTAGGATTGGATTAATTTGAAGTAAAAAAGATGTATCTTGACTTATGATTTCGTTTGAGCATGTTTGCCCCTCGTTCCTCATTTTGATAACGATCATTTCACTTCGTTGAAAAATTTCGACAATTTGTCATGTAAGTGCAATAGTTTAAAAATTAATGTTGGCACAAAATACCGGCTAGCCATTTTTGAGATCCGATCTGATCAGATCCGATCGTTTACTGACATTGGAGCCATTTTTCCTCATTTAAATACATCGAAGGGGAATTTGAGATTCTTCGAGTGCAACATGAGACTGGAGGCACTCTCTAATTCTTCAGATAAAGGATAAATCGATTGTTCTCTTCGAGCATATTATTTAAATAATCAATCTTAAGGAGCTCGGCTGTGTCGTGTGATGTTTCGCGGCACACCTGAGCAGCCTCCACGGCACGCCAGCGTGCCGCGGCACAGTGGTAGGGAACCCCTGGTGTAGGGCGTGGTGTAGACCATACGAGACTACCGACATGGCAAACGACCACACAAAAATTTTAACCGGAGCCCAACTGAGCACGAACACGTTCAGGGGTTTTACGACGTCCCGTAATATATGCGGCCCCCGTACTGTACCTATAGATACTGCGCTACACCTGCAACTGCTGTAATAAATCTTCATTGAGTCATCAGGTACAAGAGCTCTCGTCCTCTGCCTTCTCTGCTTGCGTCATCCTTGCTTTACGGCGGTGATCTCATATATAATTAAAGAAATAATTTCGGCTTAACTGCGCGATGTAAAGTTCAAGTGCCGCGAGTGAACATGTTTTCAGGAGCAGAAAAGATCACGTGTTTGTGTTCGAGGTGTTTGTGTCACAACACACGTTGTTTAGTGCGTTGTTTTCACCCCCTCTCTTGCTTGTGTCTTTGTGCTTTTCTTTCACTTTCTGTTCATTGTTTGGCTTCCGAACGTAGAACAGCTTTTCCAATACCAGAGAGTGATCAAAGGAAAGATAATTTAGTAGATCTTGGAACGCGTATCGTTAGAAATTAAAATAAGTATTCGGTAGCTCAAACGATATTGGTTGTAATTAACGGTTTATGCCACAACTCGTCTTTGGTCGGTCTGTAAGGCCGGATCTCCTATGTTGAAACGTCGGCTCCGAAGTTGCAGCCATTTCAGAAATTTCTCTCAACGAATGATGCAAGTTTACGTAAAATAAACTGTTGCCTTAACTCATGATCTTATCAGGGACTAAATTTTACCCAGTGAGTTCTTCATTAGCTATCATTTAAAAATGTAAAATTTTAATCTAACGCTGTGAAAAAATTTCTGCAAATTCTTTTTGATCTAACACTGGGAAATATTTCTGTTGTAAATCCCACAAATTTTTCCACGAGTCGAAAAAAAGACGCGCTCGCCTCATGGGGTCGACTGGAAACGATGGGACTCCATTCAATAGTTTGTACTCCATACGTGGCACGAAGAAATATAATATATTCTCGTTTTGAAGTTTTGTCGATACTGTGACTTTCACAATGTGTAACATTTCTGTAGCATGACGGCTAAACATGAATGATTTGAAAATAGACATTTCCCCATCATTTATTGACTTCTACGACAAGTACATTACAACTGCACGCTAAACCTTAAATATTTTTCATAAACACAAACAATCCGTTCGTTGACATCTCTCTTAATAATGAAAAATTTTTCAGTGAACTGCTCTGCCGAAACAGGTCTACCCAAAAATAAAAGTACAGTCCTGTTAGTCAAATGCCTTAATACATAGACCTCATTTTGCTCGATGGCTAATTTTTTAATTGGTTCGTTTAATACAACTTTTTTCGCCTCATTTTATCTGTATCTCCTTCACGCCTTGCCATTCCGAAGTAAGACCTCTACGAGGAAGTAACGTTTTTTTTAATGTATTTATTTAGCACAACATTTTTTTGCGTCATTTTATCTGTGCTTATCTCCTTGTTCACGGCTGGCCATTGTGAAGTAAGAACTCTTCGAGAAAGATACGCGATTCACGCAGGTCTCTTGATGACGTCTGGGCACATCCACCCTTAGGGAACGAGGGCGCCAAAATGTCGCTCAAAATGAAACTTGTGACAGTGCATTCAAACTTTTATGCTTGAATCACAGGGACCGGAGTGTTCCTCCCGTGTTCTACGTTAACGGGATTTGGGAAGCAGACAGCGCTGCATCGCTGTTTATTCACGTGCATGTCCGGTCATCTGTCTGCAAGCAGTCGCATTCTTTTCGCGTGCCAATTTTCGGTATTCGTTATCATCAACAGGTTTTTGGTCGTCAGTCTGTGTACGGTAATGAACTGTTCTACCAGCACGTAGCCTGCACGCTTCTCGCTCATACACAAGCAGAATGTGAATTCTGCCACTTTACGTGGTGTTGGCGCCTTGTTTTTTCTTGATAATTTAGTGGCAGCGTATTTTGCTTTTGGTTTGGGTTGTTTCATCTTTTTTCATGTTTGCAACCCATTTTTCTCATTAGTTTACTAGTTTTTGTATTAACTGCGTGTGTTTAGTCCACCCATACGGTAATCGTTGATCTTGACAATTGTGTTCTCCCTTAAACAATATAGTTATCTCAATGATGTTGCCAAAAAAAAACAATGACAATTTATTACAGGAGCAATTACTCGTAGCTAGCGATGCATGATAGGTTGTGCTTATTAATTTCACAAAAGTAACTACATTCACTTCAAGGTACTTTGAAAGATGTAGCGAGTACAGGCTGACAAACAGTGAACGTCGGTTGTGTTGACAGGATGACAAAAAGGGAATGTAGGTTGTGTTGACAGGATGACAAACAGGGAATGTAGGTTGTGTTGACAGGATGACAAACAGGGAATGTAGGTTGTGTTGACAGGATGACAAACAGGGAATTTAGGTTGTGTTGATAGGATGACAAACAGGGAATGTAGGTTGTGTTGACAGGATGACAAACAGGGAATGTAGGTTGTGTTGACAGGAAGACAAACAGGAA
>JACJUY010012087.1:10019-23037 GCA_014220935.1 Platorchestia sp. MABIK | reverse complement strand
TGGCTAGAAATTGTCTGTCATTAATTGACATTCACAAAGCTGAACTAAATTGGCCCAATGATTATTGAAGGGGTGTTTGAATATGCTATTTAACTCTAAAGATCCGGAGCACAAGGTGACTACTGATTTTCTAGGAGCGAGCAAGATATGACAAAAGAAACAAAAATGGCTCCGTTCACTTTGAACACTTTCTCAAAACGGTTAGAACACTGATCATAATGGAATAAAAATAATCCTAACTGAATTACGCGGAACACGTATTAAAAAACTAACACAACAATAACACTTTCTCCAAAAGGTTCAAACACCAAACACAATGAAACAAAAATAATCCTAACTTAGTTACGTAGAACACGTATTAAAAACTAACACAACAATGACACTTTCTCCAAAAGGTTCGAACACCAAACACAATGAAACAAAGATAATCCTAACTTAGTTACGTAGAACACGTATTAAAAACCAACACAACAAAGACACTTTCTCCAAAAGGTTAGAACACCGACAAAAAGGAACACTCGAAATCTCACCCGAAGAACGAGAACGCTTGAGCACCAGGCACGGTGAATGTAAGTGAGTAAGTGACGCTCTCCAAGATGGAGTCTCACGCTGTTGCCATAACGCAAAGGTGAAGATCGAGAAAGCGTTTCGGTGAAAAATACTTGCGCACACTTCTTAACAAAGTTCAGGGTTTTATTAATGGAATTAGTGATTAAAAACTATGAAGGTGTTTGTGTTAATGATAATAAATTTTTATAATGTGAAATTTAAAAATTCGTGAGAAATGAATGTGTGTACGCTGAGAGTTCACTACAAAGCTGTGGTCAAATTAATTTGCTTCCCAACTGGTTGTCAGTTGGGCAGCGGTACTTAAGCAAGCTAAACCTAATTTGGCTCTAAATAATTCACACAGCTAGAATGCCAAAATCCCAAACGCTTTATAATTTCTAAGTCTAAATTCTACCAGGCATCACAAGCCGGCTGTCAGTTGGGCAACTGCAGGTTTAATTAACTATATTACATACAAATAAAGGTAGCAGTAGTATTGAGTATCCTAGTAAAGGCATTTACAAGAACATTATTTATTTACACAAGGTTACTTTTGGGTTAAGTGAGCTATATTGACTAAAGGGAGTAAGTAGCATCTTACCTAATTTAATGCTGATATTTACAAACTCATTTATTATTAATTGCCTAAAAACAAACTAAGCTTCACAGGGTAGCTATGAGTTGTCAGGGGCACTGATTGTGTAACAAAACAATGACACAGGGTCCCAATCTAATTCTAACAAATTTAGATATGCCTAGTATTTCCAAACTGAACTGTGGGATTTTGATTGGCTATATTACATAAGACCTAAAAATCATTAATACTGACATTAACGAGAACATTAATATTTATTTTCTAAAATATACTTAGCTTCACAGACTGACTGTGAGTTGTGTGCTTTCCACCCGATCCAGTGGACACTATCCCAGAATTTAACGGGACCTACTGCACACAAATTGCCTGACACCCATCTGAGGCCGGTAACACTGAAATGATGATAATTAAAGACAAGCAGAACATGACTAGCTGAGGGGCTCACCTAAAGATTTCAAAAATTATGTTCAGGCGAACAATCTTCAATGAGGCCGGCTGTCCAGGACGCAACTGTCCCAGGTAGCGAGGGCGGTTAGCTGGAGTACTGCGGAGCACATTAGTAGATGCTCCCGCGCTCACAGCTCAGTTCAATCTGACGTGTCAACCTCTGGCAGACACGCACGTTAGCTTGCCCGGATCCGTTGCTATGGCTTGGGACTCGTAACAAGAAGAGCAGACGAACATTTTAGTGTTTGCAAATACGTTTGTCGCCGAAGATGTCAGGAACCCCAGCCATTGCTCCGCTTAGTCGTAAATTACCAGCGTTATTAAATTTTAGGCTGATTACGTGGCTCACAGCCCAAGAACTTTATTGCGGAAGGCCTTTAAATCTGCCTTACAAAGTCCGCAAGGGACCTCAGCGTTCGAGCAACGGCTAGAATTTCGACAGAGTTAAGCAGTGGTGCTTAGAGGTCTGTAAACTAATCCCAAAAACATCCAAAATTGTGCTGGCATTCATATCATTGCACAACAGCAGAGAATTGAGGTTGAAGTTAAATGCAAAAACTAGCAGCAATAATGCTTGCCTAATAATGACATTTGCAGCTTGGTACAAGACCGAGAATTTGGAGATGTGCCTTGATCTATCTGAGTTACTAAAAAAACCCAAATTCAAAATACGGCAGAAAAATAATGCAAGTAAATAATAATGCAAGTAAAATACTACTCAATTAAAAATGATACACAGTTAAAATGAAACAAAATAAAAATGATACACAATTAAATGATGCAAAAGTGAGCAATCAGTTGAGCTTGGCCAGGAAGTCTATGTCATTACTTACTTCATGGATCTAAGTAATTATGTAAATTAGATTCAATGACAATGCACAAGTTGAGTAACCAGCGAGCTTAGTCAGAACATCTCTGGTTATAAATCAATTCAAGACTCTTTTGTGAATCACAATTAGGTTTGCATTCTACAAAGTTGGGCTAAATTCCCAAAAATTTCGTGACTTTGTACAAGTTGCCTACGTAACAACTTGACTTTAGAGATCTTGGAGCACAAAATGGCTGATGATTCTACTAGACAAAGAATGTAACATGCAAGATGAATCGGCCGATCTTGCGACTCTCTTTAAACGTTTGGAGCACAAGGCACAATAATAATATAAATCCTAACTTAGTTAAACATCAAATGTATTAAAAAACCACCACAACGTTAGCACTGTTCACGGACAAGAAGAATGTCTAAGTCTCACCAGCAGGAGCACGAACGCGGCCTGACGCACTGTTAAGCTATAGCGTTTGAGTCAGTCACCAGACGCTTAAGGTTCTCGCAACTGTTGCCACACGAGAGCGATGTTAGAAATTATGGCATGGTGAAAACATTTTCGGATAATATTTTTAATAGATTTAAGGGTTTTAATAACCAAAATTAGTGATGATAATTTGTGAAATGAATGTGTTCTTCGAATTAGCTTCTCCCATACCGAATTTAATAATTTGTGAAATTCAAGCTCGTATGTGTGCCAAGCGTACACTACATAGCTGCCTCGTACAGTATCACTGGGTCGTTCAGCTGTCCATACAAATCTGGCGTGCATGCTGTCGTCGAGGGCTACTTATTACGCTATTACGCAGACCTAGCTGCGATCGAGGATGTGCTTGTAGGTAATGGTGAAGTTTGGCACCAGGAGAAATGTGGAAAGTACAGTGTTCCACAGTGGATGATACCAAGCAAACCGGACGGAAGCCTAGCTGTTGAGACATTTGTTGGGCCTTAAGGCCCCCACACACTACACGCGCCACGAGCAGGGCCTCAGGCTCGAGCAAGCCTGCTTGGCTCGGGCTTTCTGCCTCCCCACACATTAAACGAGCCGAGCATTAGTGTCCAAGTGTTTTCTCTAGAGACAACATGGACTTCTCCGATTCAGATTCAGATGACCTTGTGAAGTTTGGATCCACAGCGGATTTCCAGAACTTTTACGTAATTGATCTTATTGAGGTGATGAGAGTTTAAGGCAATTCGAAAACTTAATGAGGTCACCAGATGCCCATGAAGGCATCAATTACAAACTAAAGATTGACTGAAGATAACATTGTATACTCGATAAAAGGTGGCCGTTATTCTCAGAAGGAGTGAGGCTCCCGTGGCTGGATCTCGCCACGGTGGTCAATGTACTCGGAATACCTACGATCGATCGAAGGATAATGAGAAAGAGAATACGCTATCAATGTCTCGCCTTTACGCTTTTATTGTAAGCCGTCAAGTTGGTGCTGGTCTTGACTCTTCACGACAAGGAATCCCTGGGCTCGATCCTAGGCGTAGAACTCCAACCGATGTGTGGTGGTAAGTGTGGTGCCCAGGTGCAGGGATTAAGGGTAATCGTGGTGTTAGTCTGTAACCAAGTGACTAGTAAACGGTGAACCAATCGTAGATTTGTTACTGCGAAGGAGGCAGTACTCATGGGCGGATGCAGAGTTTTCAGAGGACCGTGTGGTCAAGTGATTGGGTTCAGATAGTTGCTGAACGTATGTGTACCTTGGTGGTAAGTGTTAGTGGTCCGTTGTCTGGTAGATCTCCTGTGCGGGAACAGTAGGCTGGGTTAACGTGCACAGGTTAGAGAGCGCATTCTTATTCACATGCAAGGCCGTCACAACCAAGTACATTACAGGAAGTACCCTGAACAAGTTAGTCTCTACCATACCCGGATCGCAGCTCTGGTGCCCGAGTGCAGTCCGTGGTATATTAGTCAACCCACCATGGGTGGCTTTATAGAGACCTAGTTGAACAATTGCCCCATAGATGGAGACTCTTTGCAGTTACTGGCGCAGCCAGGGTTTAATATCCAAAACTAGTGAGGTTTTTTATATTCCAATGATTGGTAACCTTAGTCTACTCAGCATGAGGCTGTGATTTAGATTAATTAACTTCCCAACTGGTTGTCAGTTGGGCAGCAACAATTCAGAGAGCTATACCTAATATGCCGCTAAATAATTTACACAACTAGGATGCAATGAATTCCAAGCCGGTCTTATAATAAAAGCCTAAATTGTTCCAGGCTTCACAGACCGGCTGCCAGTTGGGCAACTGCAGGCTCGAACTAACTGCATTACATAACAAGAAAACTAGTAATAGTAGTGAGTACCTAGTAAAGGCATTTACAAGAACATTATTATTTACACGGCCACAAATGCATAAGCAGGGCCTAATAATTACAACAAGGTTTCTTTTGGGTTAAGTGAGCTATATTTACTATAAGGAAGTAAGTAGCGTCTTACCTAACCCAATGCTGATATTTACAAGCTTATTTGTTATTAATTGTCTAAAACATACTATTCAGGTAGCAAGAAATCATTAGGCCAATATTGGGTAGATAATTATTTATTGACCAGATATTGGAATCTTGGATTACAATAATGGGCTAATAACAAGACAATATCGAAAAAAGATTTACTAATTTATGATATCAACTTGTTATTGGGACAATGTAGTGGATAGTTTTATTTCTAATATTAAACTAACAGTGTATATATATATTTATGATATTCATATAAGTGGAAACTATCTCATAATAATTAAAAATCTCGCAATTTATTAAAATTTGTTAAAACATATATTATTATTGCCCAAACATTGGGTTGAGATCGGACGCCAATAACACGGAGTAATATGTGTAAAAAGTACCAATTAAGTTAATGAATAGTTATTTCAGGCAGATATATTTGACAGATATCAAGAAATGTGAATACGTTTCAATAATATGTATATTCAGAATTACTGTAATCACAGGTTCCCAGTTCTTGTTTTTTCAGTCGTTCAATGAGTTTCGAAGGTCTAGATTTTTCAAAAAATTATGCTAAAATCGTTTGTCAAATGTTACTATAGCAATAAATGTCTATATATTGAACAATTACGCATACATGACGGGATCAAATTGCATGTACAAGTTGCTCGTTCACCTTGTATTTTTCTAAGGAACACCTTATAGTGCCTTACCTTAGTTACCCCTCAAACCTCAATTCTAGTCTATTTATGCTTAGTAATTGTGATATAGGTCAATGTAAATATCGTTCGTTAAAAGTTCCGAAAGCTTCTCTGCGTATCACCGATACCTAATGAGGGGGGAGTATATGCAAGACCGCCGCTTCACGCCGCAAAACGGAGCTAAATGGCTGTAGCAGAAACACCTGTTCCTATAACTTCGACATCAAGTCCACAGTGAGAGAATAATTAAGTGATATTGGGTTAGTGAATGCATCATTATCGGGACAATTTTGTTTTACTAATATCAACCTTATATCAGGAACTGGGTATTAACAATGTTATTGTACGGCACAGCTCATTATCAAGTTAATATTGACCCAATAATTAGTTGATATTGGGTTGATGATAATATTGTTATTAAGCCAATAAATTTTTCCAATATTAACCGAATTTTCCATAATAAGGTATTTCCTCAATGTTCATTTTGAATATCCAGTCAATATAGTGTCGAAATTCAAGCCGTTGCTCGAACGCTGAGGTCCTTTGCGGACTTCGTAAGGCAGATTTAAAGGCCTTCCGCAATAAAGTTCTTGGTCTGTGATCCTCTTAATCAGCCTAAAAATTAATAACGCTGGTAATTTACGCCTAAGCGGAGCAATGGCGGGGGTTCCTCACATCTTCGGCGAAAAACGTATATGCAAACACTAAAATGTTCGTCTGCTCTTCTTGTTACGAGTCCCAAGCCATAGCAACGGATTCGGGCAAGCTAACGAGCGTGTCTGCCAGAGGTCGACACGACAGACTTAACTCAGCTGTGAGCGCGGGTGCAACTTCCTTTGTGATCCGCGGCACTCCAGCAAACCGACCCTCGCTACCGGGGACTCTTGCGTCCTCGACAGCCGGCTAGATCGAAGAGTGTTCGCCTGAACATAATTTTCGAATCTTCAGGTGAGCCCCTAAGATAATCATGCTCCGCTTGTCATTAAATATCATTATTTCAGCGTTACCGGCCCCAGATGGGTGCCCGGTAATTTGTGTGCAGTAGGGCCCGTTAATTCGGGGTTAGTGTCCACTGGGTCGGGTGGAAGCACACAATTGAGACTGTATATTGGCTCAATATTAGGTCAATAAATTTTGCTACCTGGGTAGGCTTCACAGACTAGCTGTGAGTTGGCAGGGGCACTTATTGTGTACCAAAAAAAACAATGACACAGGGTGCCAATCTAATTCTAACAAATTTAGGTATGAGCCTAATAATTCAAACCAGAACTGTAGGATTTTAATTGGCAATATTACATAAAAACCAAGCTTATCAATACTGACACCTAACAGCGTGGCACACAACCACAGAGAATTTGAGGGTTGTGTGCTTAGATCTACTTGAGATTACAAAAACCCAAATTTAAACACAGTAGAAAAATAATACACAAGTAAGATAATACACAATAACACACTATTAAAAGTAATGCACATGTACTGGTAATACACAAAAATTACACAGATAAAAAATAATTAGTGAGCTTGGCTAGAAATTGTCTGGCATTAGTTAATTCAGGAATCGTGCAGTTGACCAAATTAAGTTGACATTCTACAAAGCTGAACTAATTCAACCAAATGATTTCATAAAGGGTGCTTGAACATGCTATTTGACTTTAAAGATCTTGGAGCACAAAGTGACTAGTGATTTTACTAGAACAGCCAAATATAGCCCAGCAAGATGGCACCGTCCACCTTGTACACTGTCTCTGAAGGTTGGAACACTATGCAAAAGATGACTCTTATGTAGGTCTTATCTTATAATTCACACAAAGAGCATTAAAATTTCTGCCACAATAACACCATTAACAGCAAGGAAGAATATCTAAGTCTCACCAGCAGGAGTACGAACACGGCCTGACGCACTTGTTATGATTTTAGCCTTTGAATGAGTCGCCAGACGCTCAAGGTTCTTGCAGCTGTTGCCACAAGGGAACGCCGTTAGAAATTATAGTTTGGTGAAAATATTTTCGGAGAACATTTTTAATAGCTTTAAGGGCTTACAGGGTTATAGTTAGTGATATAAATTATGAAAATGTACGTGTTTTTCGAATTAGCTTCTCCTATTCCGAATTTACTAATTTGTGAAATTCAAGCTCGTATGTGTCCTAGGCGTACACTACAACCTATTAGAGATTGCAATTTGCTTAAGTGCTAAACAACCTCGAAAAAGGTCTAAATGGAGCAAGTCTTGGCAACTGAAGAGGGGAAAACTGTCTCATGGCCAGTTAATTCAGAAA
This sequence comes from Platorchestia sp. MABIK, assembly GCA_014220935.1. Lineage (NCBI taxonomy): Eukaryota > Metazoa > Arthropoda > Malacostraca > Amphipoda > Talitridae > Platorchestia > Platorchestia sp. MABIK. The sequence continues at coordinate 15,191 of JACJUY010012087.1, read as the reverse complement.
TTGAGACTAGAACCTCGAGACTACGCTAATTACTTAAGAATGAATGAATCAACGTACTTAGAATTGCTTTCAGTGGTGACCCCATTTATAAAAAGGAAGTATTCATTGTCGAGAAATGCCATTTCTCCGCACGAACGGCTTACTGCGACGATGAGATTTTTAGCTACTGGAAGATCTTATGAAGACCTTAAATTTTCTACTTGTGCTGCCTTCGCAGAAATTTAGGGAATTTATATTTTCAAACAGCGATAGAAAATTTATACCTCCGAACATCGAAAGAACCATTCCGCAAGTCCGCTCGTTTTCCGGAAATCCCATTTCCGGACGTTAGGTATATAAACTCTGCGAGCTGGGCAGAGGCCGCCAGTTATATGAAGTGAATCGTGTAGAGACAAGAGAAAGAAATGTAAGTGTGTTAATATTATGTGATATAGGCAAAGATGTACTATTGTGTTTGTGGATTTATTCTGCATTATCTCCAGCTAGTGAATAGAATCGTTGAAAGCTGGAAGACTTCAAATGATGTTGGGTTGGAATATATGCTGCCACAGCTTTTCTGTGTTGCTCAGACAAATTGCACTTACTTCATGATTCTTCATTCATTATATAGCTCTCTTGCTGATAGTTTTGCGCACATTGTTTCAATTGTCAAGTCTGTTTTTGATCTGTGTTGTTCAAGGTTAGGTTGGAAAATACTTGTATAAATTGTAGCATTCTTTCAAGCACTTGAGAATGTTTCTTGAAACACATTTTTAGATTTTTAGTACAGCAAGATAACTTAGTACACATTGTTCTAATTGTGAAGTCTGCCTTTGATCTGTGTTGTGGTATTCTCGTGCCAACTCATGCATTTTTGGATTAGATTGATTAGCCTTACTTTGATATAGGCACACTGTGTTGTATAAATACTTGTTATCATGCTTTATGAATTAATGGATAAAAGCTATGGTTTGTGTGCTCTGGAATCATGTAATTCCTCACTAGACTTGCTGGAAGCCAATATCTAGAGTGTGGGATTTTTGCCCATTTTTTGATGTAGTGATATTGGCTTGACTGAGGGCAGTGTTGGATTGCTTAGCTGATTGTGCGTGTCCTACATGACTGTGTTCATTCCCTTTAGGTGATTTATTTATACTGATGTGTCTAAGTATGCTATTGACCACCTTTGTAGATGTATGTGTTATAATTATGTCCGGGTGGTGCTGTTGAATTACTGTTCGGAGGCATCTCAAGTTGTCAGAGCATAGTGTTAAAATTAGGTTAGGGTAAGTGATTGAGACTCTTTCAATCTTTGTATTTTCAGTAACACAGAACAGGACAACAGTAAGTTTACATCACGAAGGATAGCGGTGGAGTGGACTCCAGCAAAACATGAGAACCATGAGCTCAGTTCTATGAGAACAATGAACTCGGTTCTCAGAGCAGAGTACATGTTTAAACAGATTCTAACATAAGAACACTAACATTATTATAATACACATATACATTCAAGGTGCTACAATAAAGATTTCAACAAATAGAAAGTGCCGTGTACCTTCAATTTAGCATCTACCTGATTGGTCATGTTTCTAGAGTACTACCTAACCTTAGTATTTTATAAGTGTCTCGTTAGGTTGACGGCTTATATATGAATGTGCCATTGGGGTGCAGTTATGAAAATTGTGCGAGGACTCGCCTATAATTTATGTGTTGGCTGGGCCGCTGAAGTATTACCCGTGCTCACTGAGATGTGTTTGCTTGTGCCGGTGATGCAGTTCTGGCCTAACTTTGGCGTCCTTGTTTTTTGATTTGCACTCTGCGTCACCTTTAGATTTTAACCTCTAAAAACTGTTTATTTTTTGTATTGGTTTTGTACTAACAACACCTTTCTCCCAACAGGAAATTTTAAGTAATCAAAATGGCTGTTTAAGACAAGTTTGGCATCATCCGTGCACTTTTCTGAACCTTCCCCACCTCGTGCTTCTCTGAGGCAGTCACAATAAAATTTCAAGACAAATTCTCTGCAATGTCAAACATGGCCAAAAGAAGCTCAAAGAAAACCCTTCAACTAGCTGAAGTTGAAGCTGTAAAGACCTACGACGAACTTTATGAAGCCCTATCCAGGGAGAATCCAGAAGAAGGTGATACTCAGGCTATCATGTCCTTCAAATCGGATCTCAAGATCAAGCGAGACCGGTTCATCACTTCAAGCAGAAACCTTGAAGGTTCATTGGAACGAGCAGGACATAAGCAACGGTACCAGGAGCAATTTTTGAAGAGACGTGTGATGCTGGAAGACTGCTTTGGTCGCATCGCGACGCTCAACAAACAGATGGAGAGACTTGGTGGGGACATGGGATCCAATCTTGATCCCAAAGATTTGTCATCTCTGCGCAGTGAGAAAATTGGTAAACCAACCTCCGTAAGAGTGGAAAGGGTTGGACCCGTTTCCACACGACTGTCAGTAGTCTCTGAGGTTTCTACTGACTCAGAAGAAGAAGACGAAGAATCACAAGAGTGTAGGGTTTTTGGTGGTCGTGCCTCGTCACCTGAGGTCAACCTGAGGTCCTAGGGTGTCCAATCAGAATTGGTTTNNNNTAATTCTATTGATCACAAAAAATGTCATTAGGTTCACGTGGATATTTACGTTAAGTACATGAAGGAAAACATTAAAAACAAACACAATTACCGGTCTATGGAATCATCATCGCATTTTATCAGAAGCAAAAATGCATTACTAGTTAAAAGCAAAAACGGCAAAAGCTATAATACATCACAACACACATAAGTGATGACGCGAAGCGAAACGAATCTAAAGGACATTCGCAGTTGTTTACTGAAATATAATTTCCGGTGAGGTACACAAATGATTTAGGAATTTAGGAAACCAGAATTAATTCAAATAATTTATGAAACAATTATTGTAGGATATTATTATCACGATTAATTTAACGATTACCGGTTTCATCTGAAAAAAAATTCATTGATATCACAAAAATGAAACTTTCAAAAACTTCAGCAAAACTGCTAAGGCAATGTTCCAATCAAGCAAATATTCAATCAGAACTCAATACAACAAGCTAAATACGAAACAAAACAAAACACTTAAATACACAAATCGGTAATAAAGACAAACAACAGAAAAATTTAAAAGGTTCACGTCTCGCGGCACGCTATCTCAACTACCGGAAACGGCCAGGAGCTAACTGCACGCCTGCAGCGCGACAGCTTACAGCTCAACACAAATACCAAATGTACATGAACACAAACACTAAATGCACACCAAACATAGAAAGAACACTGAACGAAACACGAAAGAAAACACGGAAAACGATATGTAAAAGTAATTACGCATCGCAACACATTTAAGAAAATACACAGATAAAAGAACAACATACACGAAGTAAAACAAAATCAAATGAATATGTCAAACATGAAGAAAAAAGAAAGAAGAGGTTCAACGCATGAACCAAAAGAAGGAACACAAATATTTATACAAGATTCGTGTTGCATATTCAAAAGGAATAACAACATTCGTTGGGACGCAAGATACATTCGTCAATGATGCAAAAATCAAAAATAAAACGCATGTTCAGGAAACGAAAACTGAACACCGTGATAGGAAACTTACGTCCGAAAATTTACGTTACATTTGGTCATAACTGTCGTTACAGTTATTGGATCTTCAACTGGAATCGGTACATTTACTATTTGGATTTTGAATGAAATGTTTAAGCAATCATTGTAGATGTAGATAAGCTGGTTGGAGGGAATATTCTAAAAATTCAAGAATGTTATTAAACGTTGGACTGAATTACTTATAAATGAACTTAACATGGCCAGACCAGAATGTGTGGTCTTTTAACTTGGCACTGGTGCTCTTTTTAACAAGTTGAATTTAGAGTGCAACTATTGTCATTGTAAATCGAGTCTTAAAATTAATTGGAAGTTTTTAAATTGTTATCCACCGAAAATCCCAGTGACGTCGTCATGGACTCGGTATCCACTGATGCACAAAACGATGGCCCAGAGCCTTAAACACGTATCCTGTTTACGCTAATTCTGTCGTTGGGCTCCTGGGGATTCTCCACGGTCTAATTTCGTTGTGGGGAATTACTCTTTCAGATAACATGGATCTCTATCGTGGTTTTTCCCCAACGTCAGAACACGTTTGCTCTGCATCTCTTAACGATGATTTTCAATCACAAATAAATCATTTCAATCAATTCATCAAATAAATCATAAAAATCCGACTAGACAACATAAAAATGCATAAATGCAAAATCCTTTATCTGCAAAATATTTATTACACAAAATAAATAACCGGCAAAATTCAATTCTTACTCAAGAACGTTTCAACCCGTTCCTGTTCAAAAACGCGTTCAAACATGTTCAAATACCGCCGGAACACCATCCCTCTCACGCAAAGAGAGATTGCTCCGTCAATCAATAATCGAAAACGTCACAATAAATCGTAAAATTTTTTTTTCGGGAAAACCAAATACAATGGAATAATCCGCCCATGCTAGACAACATGGCACAACCACAATTTCAAATAAAACACGGGATTTACCAGCAAATCAACAGTAAATTCACAATGAAACAGTAACTGTAGCAGTACAGTCACATCAACCTGCTAGAGCTTCACGACAGCTGCTCGGCTCACTATCGCTGAGGCCGGAAGCCGCAAGCACCGATAGCTGTTAGGTAAACATCTCAACACTGCACAACCGCAGTTATACTGACATAAAACAGTACACGAACTATACTGAAAAAACTGAAACATAATTCGTAACGTGCATCGTCGAACATTACAACAAAAAAAAATAACCGTAAGTTCGGAAACATCTCTGTGTCTATCACTCACAAAATTCACAAAAAAAATCGCAAAAATTAACCTTGCTCGTTAATTAAATCTGCGGCTCACGTCTAAAATCAAGCCACTTCGTCCCAAAAAAAATTAAGTAACTTCTTATAGCGCGATCACACACTGCGGACGACAACAAAAAATTAAACTTTGTTTCCACGTCCGGAAACTCTTAAAAATTCACTCCTCGTCGAGAAAACGATGCTTCTGATCATCCGATAAAAAAAAAAGTAAACCGAGGGGTTTACTCCGAGTCACATTCAAATTATTACAGCGACCAGGCTCCGTCTTCTCTACAACAATAAACGAAATGTGAGACTACTACT
>JACJUY010012085.1:10394-23429 GCA_014220935.1 Platorchestia sp. MABIK | reverse complement strand
TTAAAATTGACTAATTCAGATATTTTATATTTAGCTTCGTAATTTCATGTTAAAAATGTTACCTATCCGTGCTGTATTCTTCGTCTTTAGAACCTAGAATATAATGCTCACACAAATGATTCATTCAAAAATTTACAAATGCTCAAACTTTCGGATCTCTACAAAATCTCCATTTATAATTTCATTCACAAAACATTAACAAATGATGGCGACAATAGCCTAAAACAATTATTAACTGCGCAAACTGGTCATCACGACCATTTAACCCGAAATAGAAATAAAAATTCATGCTTCCTTATTATTCAAAGGCCCGGTCGCAACACAGTATCCTCTTCGTTGGAACTAAAACTTGGAACTCAATACCTGAGGAGATCCGTGAAAGTAATTCTTACAAAGTATTCAAAAGAAATCTTGAGTCTCACATCCTATCAGAATCCTAGTCGTGAAAGATCACCAAGTCAAATCTTACCTCCTTCATGTCTGATCCTAAAAATGTAATTTGCCATTGTTAATATCGCCGATCTTCAGTCTGTTCTTAAATCGTTTATCGAATATACTGTTGAACATAGTCTATATGACCTGTATTGTAAAAGGAAGCGTCAAATATCGAATTAATTATCTCATTGATCTGCCAAATGCGAAACTACACCTTTTTCACTTCAAATTAATCCGAGTCAAGTTCAATTTAATCCAAGTCAAGTTCAATTTAATCCAAGTCAAGTTCAAATTAATCCATGTCAAGTTCAATTTAATCCAAGTCAAGTTCAAATTAATCCAAGTCAAGTTCAAATTAATCCAAGTCAAGTTCAATTTAATCTACGTCAAATTCAAATTAGTACAAGTCATATTCAAATTAATTGACCTCTAAGTTGAGTTAAAAATTGACATAATCACTTGTTAATTTGAGCTTTTTTGTGTTAAATATGTGTCTATTGGATGGGATGAGCAAGACAGTCGTTTTTCCTTTTAGCAAGGAATACATAAAATTTCTGCAATATAAAAACAAGTTGTCGTAAAATGTTGTAAGTATCCAGTATCAGGAGGCCGAGTGTGATTCAGATCTTTGAGCGGTGTAAAAGATGCAAGTCAATTATAAAAACTTCGTATTATACTCCTCATTAAAGTTGTTTTAAAATTCTACATTGATGACAGTGTGCATACATTCAAATATTTATGTTCAAAAGGGATTTTTTTGTTACACATACACATAGTTTCGAGGATTTATTTACACTTGCAGATATTTATTTGCATGAAATTCCATTTTATCACATTTATATTAATATATATGTATACATATGAAGTCATATACATGCAAATACAAAAGATTACTACCGGACGATATGCATATTTAATCTTTAAAAAAATATAAAAATACGATTCAAGTACTAATGTACGATTCCGTTTGATTACAATTTATATGAGTACATTACAACACAGATACATTCCTGTTTTAGCCAGAAAAATGTTGTCACTGCTCTCTAATCTTCATCTTTCAATGCAGCATCTATCACTCTGCATTTTTCTTTTCGTGTTTTCTTGCATTTGCCTCTCTTTACTCCTTTTCTTACTCCTGGGCGTAAATTTTCTTGTTCATCTTCACTTGTTTGATCGTCCGTTGATTGGTTGTAGAGATCCATCTTGAGGGAAGCGCTGATCCAAATTCAATGAGAAACACTTTTCTTCTATACTCCTATATTAGAGAAATCGGTACATAAGATACTGAAAAAGGAATTTTTAAAATTATTTTAAGAACCGGTAGTACGGAATACAACATTACGTACACAAAATCCAAATGTATTCCGATATATGTATGTAAAATTTTTCTGTTATTAATTTTAATTTGACTTGGATTAAATTGAACTTGACTTGGATTAAATTGAACTTGACTTGGATTAATTTGAATTTGACTCGGATTAATTTGAACTTGACTTGGATTAAATTGAACTTGACTTGTATTAAATTGAACTTGACTTGGATTAAATTGAACTTGATTCGGATTAAATTAAATTTGACTTGGATTAAATTGAACTTGACTCGGATTAATTTGAAGTGAAAAAGGTGTAGATTAAGTGAATTAGGTTAAACCTTATTGTACACCTTAGAATAATGAGATGGTAGGATGCCCTAGAAGTCGCTGAACTTGTTCGGACCCAAAGGTAGCTATACGTAAATTTGACCATTGTACTAGACTTAAGAAACATTTTACCTTTGTAGCACCTGTGGTAAATCAATTGTTTTTTTAATATTGTTTAACTTCTAACGCCGTCATAGCGATACAGCACGTAATCGGGAATATTGAAAAACGCGCTCTGGGTTCGCGAATCAAACCATGTCTCGGAAACACATAAGATGTCAATGTCTTCTGTGACCAACATTACTCTAATGTCATCCAGCTTACTATTGAGGCTACGAGCATTGGTACGTTTAATTTTGATATTTTCTATTTTATGGCGATTATTGGCGGCGTCAAAGTGAATTTTTGGTAGGGATTGTTTCGGGGATTCGTTGATCTTATCATTGTTGCCCAGAGAGTCAAGTCTAGCGTCAGGTACATTAGAGAGACTGCCATTCAACTGGACAACAGTATTTTGTCATGAAGATGATGTGATATCAGTCTTGTTTTTGTCTTGCTCAACAAGGGTACTGACGTGGTCATTTTTTCGATGAAGTATTTACGGAGGGTTATTAGTAGATAATTTTGGTGAGGGTTCGACTACTGTCCTCCAAACACCATTGCCTTGTTCATCGAAGATGAAAATTCTTTCACCAGTCACATTTGATTTGATTTGTGGTATTAGGTCTCCGGCATCATGATCAAAATGTTTTTCGTCAATGTTTTACTTATGAGCCTAGGTAGGTCACCGCTTTTCTTGTCAAGGAAATTGACATATTTGTTTTCATTTGCTTTGCTCTTTGTTTTGATTGCTGCTTTTAAGGAGTTGTAATTCCATTTTAAAGACGATCGTGTGTTAAGCTGGTGAGTTACTGCATGAAGGAGGCAGTGCTTATCGGCCATGGTAGGAAGCGGCCTTATTTTATATGATCGTTTTAATTCATCCATTGTGGTACTGACGAGTGAGCACATGGAGTTTAGGTCATTTTTAGGCTGACTTTCAGCATTATTTGACAGGAGTTTTTTGGATTTCTCGTAATCCTGGTTTTGAATTAGCAGGTTGTGGCCAATTTTAGTTGTGGGAGCGACTGAGAAATGAGGGGCGCTCTTGTCATTTCCACTTTCTTGGTGGTGGTTCTGTATGCGGTTGGGCTGTGAATTTTTTATCAAATTTCGACTGAGATTTTGCTACAATTTTTCTCTTCGTTTTGATTTCACTGCTTCCGAGTACGTGGTTGGATGTTGATGATTTGTACTCGTTTGTGAGAAGGGTATGTCGCTCTCTATGTTCGCGTCAGACAATAACGAAAACCTATTTTTTGTAGGTACTGTGCAGTATTCAGAAATCGAAGGAGGAAAATGTTCATCATCAATAAGCAAGCAATGGTTAAGTTTGCTAGAGATTTCTCTTGAAAAAGCTAGCGATCGAGTGGAATTTTTCACTTCATTTTAGTGTTTTTCGTTGATGTTGGAACATTCAGTTTTGTCATTCAAGCTATTGGAGTTTATGATACACGAGCTAGATTGTAAAGTGAGTTGTAGACTCTATCTAAGAGCAATCTGTTGAAGAAAATGGTGTGTTTCTTCTCTGGTACTAGGCCAAGTACGAACATCATTGCAAGTAATGAGATCAGTTGCACCGTTTGTTCGGAGCGGAATCAATCTAATACCGTTATTTTGGTGCAAATTCAGCGCCTGATACAATTGCTGACCACTACACGCGCTTACTACATAAATACGAGCTAAGGTATTCTTAGACAAGATAAGTTCTTTAATTTTAGTAATGTTAGGTCGCGAGAAGCTTAAATCCCTCAAGCAAATGATGTAGTTGGTAAAATGAGGCATTTGTCCAATTGCGTCAAGAAGGTCATCAATACGATCGGAAATTACAGTTCGTATTTAACAAGTGTTGTCAATGTCACTCCTTTGGACCTTCGTAAGAATATCTCCGACAAGAAATGTGTCCAAAAGTTTTTTGCCCTGTGAGTTAAAAAATTGGCTTGCACAAGACGGGATCTTTGGCGTAAAATCAAAAGAGCTTACATGCGAGTTCAATTTGAAAAGTTGATCTGTAATGAGCCTAATATATGAAGCGGTGGAAGATATCGAAAGTGGACTTGGAGGCGCCCGCTGTTTTGACATTTTCGTTAAGTGGGCTGCAGTGAGAGACAGGTTATTATTTACCTGATGAATAATATTAGACACAGTAATTTGCAGTGGGTGCAAGTTGCTTGATGCAATATTCAGGTAATCATGATCGCAACAATTATAAACATTAGAACCGCTAATATTAGGCTCATTCATCGCATCATTCTCGGTAGCTAGTGACAAATTTACATTTTTACCCATCGCAACACGTGAAATTTTTGGTGACTCTCTCGCTGATGTATCTTCTCCAGGATTATTTGAACAGTGAAGTTCAGGCGCAGGGACTTCTTCCTTCCTCTTGCTAGGGTTTGTTTCGACTGCGTGCGATACCGCAAGTTAAGCAAGTTAAGGTAGTTAAGCAAGTTAAGCAAGTTAAGGTACCGGCAACTACTGCGAGGTAATGGTTAAGTTGAGTTCAAGTGAGTAAAAGTGGATAATGGTGGATTAAAGGGGTAGCATGGGTAGGCCTGCAATTAAAGGCTAAGTTAAAAACAGTAAAACACGATAGTCTCACACGACGTCACGCCTAATTAAATCATTATACTGACTATAGGCCCATGTTGTATTACTAAATGATTAAATGATCAAATGATGAAATTAAACGATAAGAACTGAATTAAATGATTTTACAGGCTATAGGCACATGTCGTATTTAGTCAATTAACTAATTTGACGTGGCTTTAAAATATAGGCTCATCAGCCGTAGCTTGAATATTACAAGGTTATTATTAGAATTTACGTATTACAGCATATTAATTACACTCAAGGTGAAATCTTCCAGTTACATGATCGTAATCACTAATTATAATTTCCTAAGATACTAACAGAGTTAGGAATACAACACTTATTACGACCGAGGCCGTCTTCTCACTTCGTCGGCCCCGCAGCGTCACCGGCACAATGACGTACACTATGGGCCGGTTAAACAAATCAAATACTCCACTATCCAAACTAAGGTAAAACACTTCACTTGATCCGAACTAACATCTTGACCTCGGTAAATAATTACACTTAAACATCAAAAACAATTAGAACACGTGTAGCAGACTCACCCGGCGGTCTAGTAGAGCACTGGTCTTAACACCACCAAGTCTAGCGGAAAAATGAACCACTGGCTAGTGAACATCGCTGGAAGAGCGTGAAATTTTGCCAAAAAGGCACCCGCAACTCGTCTCGTAAGACACTTAGGAACATCTCTTATTTATATTTTTACCGAGGTTTTTAAGGCACGAAAATTAATTCAATATTTAACTCCAGATTTGTAGCAGTTATTTTGGAATTTCCAGGAGCACCACAGTAATGCACCAAGAGACGCCTTGAAGGACCGCCAGATGACATGGAGTTGTAGCGCGGATGGCGGTTGACTGGCTCGAGTGCGAAGCGGCTGTAGAGGCAGTAAAGACTACTGCTGACGGAACGTTTTCGGCGTGATGTGAATATCGGAGCCGATATGAGAAAATGGTAGAGGATGTAGAAACTGTTGCTGACGAAGCGACTTTGGCGAGGGATGTGCAAATCGGAGCCGCGGTTGGAAGACTGGCTCAGCTTATTCTGCACCTCCTTTATGGTAACGAGTGGTAACGAGCTGAGCGCGCGTCCCCATTGGGTGGTGATTAGGTGGCGCCTCGAAGCCTGCCACCATGCGAAGTGGCGGCTGGTCGCTTGAAGCCTGACGTTGCGTGGGGTGGCGCCTCGAAGCCTGCCACCATGTGAAGTGGCGGCTGGTCGCTCGAAGCTTATGTGGGGGTGTCGTGAGGTGGCGACTGGTCTCTCGAAGCTCGCTGTTGAGTAAGGTGACGGCTGGTCGCTCGAAGCTTGTGCGGTGGTGTACAAGCAAACAGCTTGTCGGGACCGCCACAAAGCCACTTTATTACGAACGTCGGGACGGGCGACTGCACCTTCTCACCTAACAACCTTAGAAGAGAATGTAAAAGATATTTCATTATTAGTACCAAGGACGGTTCATCACCGGTCTATATTTACGTCATTATAGCACACCGTGATTCGTGCCGTTGGCTGGAAGGTAAAACGGCCAGGATTATGCATAGAGACCTATGGTGTCACCTCCTGGTGGTTGTACGTAATCAAGAGCTGAGTCGTGCTACCTCGAGTATGAGCCACATAGCGGTGTGAGTGTGGAACTGATTGCTCATGGGAGCTTAAATGAGAGCATAGGTATTATTTGGTAGGTAAATTACCCACAATATCCCGATAGGCACCTCTTGGAGGAGCTGCGACAGAGTGGGGTGAAGGGTTGCTCTGCATGAAGAGGGCAGTTAGTTGCCCACTCCAGTCAATATCTTGACTTAAAACCAGTCCTCCCTTTAGCCCAAAGTGGATCTAGGATAAACGAGGTGTAACGTTCGATGGTTCATTCCGAGGTGGCGACGTGGTGATACATGTCAAAACAATGATTATTGTTTTGAAGACTTGTTGAACTCTGAGGGGAGTGGGGCGAGGACTAACATCGGCTGCCCTTTGGTAGACCGCCCAGATGTACAGACTACGAAGAGTCGCAACTTGCCGGCTCTTGGATGAGAGCAGTCTGAACTAGCAGTTATCATCGGGAATGATTTGGGTTACCCAAGTGTGCCGTTGACCGCGCAGAAGCAGACAATGGTTTTTCACTTTTGTTTTAACAACAAAATGACCATCATCTGCTATATTTACATCTTCCCTGCCGTCTCTTTTCGCTGCCAGATACACTCCTGATCAAAAGTTTAAGACCACTTGAAAATTTAGAAAAATGCCAGCTTTTCAGTGATAAATAATTAAATGCATTCAACTAGGGATCGGTAATTACTAGAGGTAATTAAATTAATGGTGAGAAAGACAAAAAAATAACAATTGTAACAATTTATTAAGAAATCAACACTTTTAATGAATAATGACTTTTCAGTTGATCAAAATGATAAGACCACATTCAAACATCATTGAAAATCTTTCTTCAACGACGTTGAGGTGAGCAAACATTGAACTTAGTAATGAGTACTGCCTCCATTCTTGTTAAAAACCTGAAAAATTCTTCGTGGCATAATAGAAACGAGGGTTTCCATGAGGGCTCGAGGAATGTTGTCCCAGCTCCTGAAGATGGCAGCACGAAATTCGTTTACTGACGTAAATTGTTTGCCATTTCCATGAACATCTCACGCCATCCACCCCCAAACATTTTCTATTGGGCTTAGGTCCGGCGGACATGCTGGATGACGCAAAACAATGACCCCATATCTTGAAAGAAAGTCGTAGTCTGGCGGGCGGTGTGTACTACTGCATTATCCTGCTGAAAAATCCACCCATCACCACACAGACGAGGACCCTCTGCTGAGAAAGATGATCTTTGCAGCATTCCGACGTAACCAGCAGGTGTTTGACGACCCTGCACCTCCTGAAGCTCCATGGTTCCTTTGTAGGAAAATGCGCCCCATACCATAACGGAGCCTCCACCACTATGGCGCGTGGTATACATTTCAAGAAGGATTTCTTCGTCATGCCAGTACCGTTGGAAGCCATCAGGGCCATCCATATTGAAATTTTTCTCATCAGAAAACAAAACTTGAGACACTTCTCAACGTCCCATTCTTGGTGCTCATAAGCAAACTGTAAACGAGCCACTTTGTGACGTTGAAGCAGCCGAGGATCTTGTAGACGCTTTTTGTTCTTCATGCCGTTTTGTCGTAAGTGCCGCCTGATCGTTACTGCACTGCAATCAGCAACTGCGAGGGCTTTAATTTGCTTGGAAGACCGTCCTCTGTCTTGAGAAACCACCCGTTTTATTCTCCTACCCAATGCAGGTGAAAGTTTTTCTGGTCTACCACTAGATTTCGCTGTTCCATAATACGCTGGGATCTTTAGGAAGCTGCAAATTACAGTTTTACTGCGGTGAATCTCAGCAGCGATTGCGCGTTGCGACAAGCCTTGCTTATGCAGTTCGACAATTCAACCGCGTTCAAATTCGGAAAGTTTGCTTGCTTTGGACATGGTGAAACCTTTACGCAATCAGTACCAACCTGTAACTAATCTAAAATGCCGGAAATTACCCTTAAACTAAACTTTTTACCCTGGTCTTATAATTATGATCTACTGAAAAAGTCATTATTCATTAAGAGTGTTCATTTCTTAATAAATTGTAACAATTGTTTTTTTTTGTCTTTCTCGCCTTTTACCTTTAGTAATTACCGATCCCTAGTTGAATGCATTTAATTACTTATCTCTGAAAAGTGGGCATTTTTCTAAATTTTCAAGTAGTCTTAAACTTTTAATCAGGAGTGTATTAGCACAAGCTCAGGGTTTGACAAGATCTCCAAGGAATTTGAATTTCGTTAGTCAACAGTGCTTCATAATCAAGAAGACAGCAGGGGAGAGTTATCTATTCAAAAAAGGTGAGAGTGGGAAAAAGATATCATGAGAGAGGATGGAAAGGAAAATGGCTTAAAATGCTGAAAACAATATTTGTATTTCAACTAACGGTCTTCTGGTTGCTGGGTGACTCGAACTTAGTTGCGTCAAGCAGTACAGTTGGCAGAGTTCTGAAGAACAAGAAAGAAGGAAAGAAAAATGGTTTATTCAAAAAAATGGATACTTGAAATCAATGGCTGAAATTGAATTTTAAAAATTTCTTAATACGAAGGTTATTAAGCGACAGACAAACAAAAAAATGTGAATTTTAGCCACATCATGGGTTCATTTTAGTATTGGGAGAAACAATATGATATTCTCATAGATATTTTACTCAAAGCATGAGGACTGAGAGCTAATAAATTCCTTAAGTAGGACTGGAGAATTCCTGTGAAGATGTTCGCGAAACATTGGATAAAAAAAGAAATGCAAAACTGAGCAAACTAAAATACCATCCGGAATGATTTTCGAAGTCATGAGGAAAAGTTGGTCAAAGGTAATTTATAACAATACATAGCACAAACCCGTTCGCTTAAAATAAATAAGCAAACATGCACGTAGAAATGGATTTCAAAGCTTATTCAATATACGATGAGTGACATGATTTGCTGATGAATCCTAAATCAAGATTTCGCTAATTTTCATTCATCGACTTACATTGTGGAATACAGACACGTGTGACGCTTACTGGGGAAGCGATAGATGTCTTTCCAAAACAGTGAGCATGTGTACTAATTTTATTTACTGAAATATCGACGTATTTCTAAAATGAAGTCCAATACCACAGGCCACAGAGCGTTTAGTGAAATCTTTGCAATTTTTTCACAACGAATTGAGGACAACAAATTGAGAACTGTATTTCTCAGTGTAGTTATGGCTGCCTTGACTTTAGAGGTGGGGAGGGACAAATAAAGATTCCACCGATGAAGTAACTTGTCAAAGCAGCCTTTTATTCTAGTCAATAAAAAAAAACTGAAGAGAAAGGTCTAGTTAGCACATTAACACTACAAAAATATGCTGTTTTAGAAATTGAAAAATTCAAAGGTATTTTAGTACTAAGTACAAAATAAAAGCGCAAAATCAATCTGTGCTGAAATGTAACAATGACAAATAAAACCCTAGCTCAAGAAAATACGGGTACCATTCAGCAGGTCAATCCGATCAATTCTTTCTAAGAGCATCCTAATAAGCACCCAGATATAATTAGTGCAATGGAATAGTCCGCACATTGATCTGCAATCTAAGGGAGGTAATGAGTTATAGCTACTCGACAATTACTACATAAGAAATGCTCATGCACTCGAGTTACTGTCTCAATATCACCAGGTCACAAGCTCTGATAGAATCAGGAGGCACCATTGAAACCAAATAGTACAACACATTACTCCCTACATAACGCTGCCACAATATGTGGCCCTGAGGGTAGCATCAGGGCACATTAATAGTTAAATCAATAGCTCAAAGGGGATTAACATATTCTCTTAGTACACATATAATTTGCTATCAGGAAATCAAACACATTGTAATAGTTAAATTGACAGCCAGAGGTGGATTAATTAACATAATCTCACAACATGCATATAATCTGCTATAATCTGCTAAGATTGAAAGCAAAGTAACTACATCATACTTATGGTGTTCTCCCTCACGCTACCTTACGCTCCGGGCAGACTATGAATACCTCAGGACTTGGAATATAAATGCCTGAAGCGAGTGCCTGAGGTACTAACGAATCCAACAGGGCAAAAAAAACACAACTGGAATAAATGCCGTTCTATTGTGAATATCGCCGACAGTAATGGCGCACGCGGAAAATATTGCTGTCAGGCAGTAATGTACCAAGATACGTCTTGGAGGACCGTCAGACGATGAGGAGTGGCAGCACGGATGACGGTAGAATGACGATTGAATGGGAAGCGGTGGTAGAGACAGTTGAGACTGTAGCTAACGGAGCATCTTCGGAGAGTGCTGAAGATGGAAACGGCAGTGAGAAGACTGGCCTAGCTTCTACTGCACCCCGTTATTAGGGCCTGGTGAGTGCGGTAACGCGCTGAGAACGCGTCCTCATTGGTTGATGTCTAGGCTGTGTCTCAACGCCCGCCGCAGCGTGGGGTGGCGCCTCGAAGCCTGCCGTTGTGTGGGGTGGGGTCTCGAAGCCCGCCGTTGCGTGAGGTGGCGGCTAGTCGCTCGATGCTTGCGTGGTGGTGTACCACCACCACCACACACCACGACAGGTGCCACCACAGTTGCTAACACAGGTACCTCCCCATTGTATTCAAGTTTCCGAGTACCTCAGTGGTGGTTTGATTTTTCCACCATATGTTGTTATGGTTCCTTGTTTAGGAGTCACCAGGGCTGGAACACAGGCGTTTTCCGCCATGCTGTCGTGGGCTGTTGTGTTGGGGTCGGTCTGCTCCGTTTGTTGTGTTTCTGCTGCAGGAAAGGGGATTCCTTTGTGGTCATCATTTACCGTCGCGCTTGTTGGCCCAACCTGCTCTGTTTTTGTTTCGTTGGTCTCGGGTTGGTGCGCTGCTTCCACCCTATCAATTGCTATATTGGTAGGTTTTCCTCGAATTTCTATATGAAATACTTCGGAGTCCTTCGTAGAACACGAAAGGGGCTGTCGAATGCTTCTTTCCGCCGTTCCGTATGAGGCTATTGGGGTGTTGTTAGCCGCTAATAAATCGTTCGCTATTGTTAAAATGACGCTGGGAGACAGCACGCCATCCGAGTTACTCTTGGAAATGACGCGTCTCAACCACTGAAGGCAAGCTCTGCTACCAGCTTCAGTCATCCGCTCCACGCATCTTTCAAAATTACCGACGGAAGCGACGTCATTAATTGAAGCCTTAGGAAAAGGAAAAACGGACGAAGAGTACGCGAGATAGCAGACCAAGTCACAGCAAGGCAATCCGCGTGCCGGGCTGCACCCACGTCAACCTCGCATATTTTAATGTACGTGTGTTGCTGCGTTCGTGTGCGTCATATACACTAGCACAGAGTTTAGCTCATTGACAGAAGTCGCTATATCATCTATATATATTGCGTTCCCAGATGTCACAATGCAGTTAGGTATTTAGAAATCAGTGCCAGAAATCAGAAACTTGCTTAGAAATCAGTGCCAGTGGTGATTTGGAAATGGCCATGCAGAATGCGAGCTTATATGCAATATGGAGGGAGTTCAATTACCAGATACTTCTGAATTGTTTTTGAATATACCGATATGAGCACACACAATTTTTCACTGAAAATTTCTAAATAAATTAATCGAATTCATTTGGCGTAAATATGCATAAGAGGCAACTTACAAAACGCTTCAGCCCGAGAATACTTTTACCTAATTGAAATTAAGAAGCACCTGCTAACTGCTAGAATTAACAACCAATTTGTTATAGAAACTAAATGTGATTTGCATTGTTAACAATACTTTGCGACACACGAACAATACAATATGACATACGGTAGTATCGCAGTAACTGCACTATTATTTGGTCTAACTCATTATAAAATACATGTCGTTTAAGACGGCTGTGACTTTCAAGTGTGAAATGAAGCATAGAGCATTTTATTCCTTTATTAAATGATACTTATATAGCAAAGCTATACTATAATAAATGGTCTCACAATTGTGTTACAAGGCGACATGTCGCAGCTGTTGAAGTGAGCCATTCACGTGCACGGACTCTCATACGCACACTGAGAATGTGCGAGTCCGTGTGCGTGTATGGCTCGTCACCACCACTAAGAATCACCACAGAACACTTACATAAGAAAAACTCCAAAACTATGGTGGACCCCAAGCCCGCTCAAGACAAACATACGCACGCACGCCAACCAATCAGCTGCCAGCAGTCACGACTGACCCCTGACGTCATCACGGCCAAAGCGTTCAATTGACCGCGTTTCCAGGCTTTACTGTGATACTCGTTTGGATTGTTAGTCTAATTTTCATGCTTAAGCTATAAACGTTTCTGGGCGGAGTAAGGATAGTGACAGTCAAAATAGAGAATTGCGGTTACACTGACAACATTTTTTTTATTATTTCATTCACTATACACACACGTGAATGCGCATTCATGTACATATTTGCTGCGTATCCATGTACACATTTGCAATTCATATATAAAGACTGAGGCGCATTTAGATTAGACTAAGGTGCTGAATGTGATAAAACGTTGGTGCCGTATATTAAAAGTTTTCGGAAAGGGTTCATAGTCTTTTTAAACAATTCAATATCAGATTCTCATACTAGTCGAAACAACTCGATAATGAAGAAATTTAGTTATTTGAGCGATAAAAAACCTGCTAATAATATGTAGCGATGTTATTTATATTTATTATACGTAAAGATTACCCAAATAGTTACATAGGAGAAATGG
>JACJUY010012084.1:12863-23433 GCA_014220935.1 Platorchestia sp. MABIK | reverse complement strand
GTAGTGCAGACCTGTTGTGTAGACATGCTGCACTGACCTGTAGTGCAGACCTGTGGTGTAGACATGCTGCACTGACCTGTAGTGCAGACCTGTAGTGCAGACCTGTAGTGCAGACCTGTTGTGTAGACATGCTGCACTGACCTGTAGTGCAGACCTGTGGTGTAGACATGCTGCACTGACCTGTAGTTCAGACCTGTAGTTCAGACCTGTAGTGCAGACCCGCTGTGCAGACATGTGGGCAGGAGCTGTCAGTGCTGCAGACGAGCAGACTTCAGTTGTGCCCGACACTGGCGCTGAGCTGAGGAATATCGTATCGTCGCTCACTGGTTTGCATGACGCTGACTCAAGAGTGAAGGATCCTAGTTCAATTTTCTGTAATTTAAAACTGCAATTTACTTTTGGATCACAATAAACGACTGTAATGAGTATGTTTTTATGATGCTTTCAGAATTGATGCATCACCTCTCGAGGTTCCCACAGCGTGTAGTTTTGGATGCAGGTAGGATGCGCTAGGGAAATGCTATTCTTTCAAGCCGACGGTCCCAAAACTTTTACGGCTTGTTGCCCAATTTCACATAGCATAGAAAAATTGTTAAACTCACAAAATGTTGTTAACAAATGTATATGTATGCATAAGTATATATACACACACGTCACGATCGACTTTTTTATACCACGTGGAAAAAGATATATACACATATTTGTCTTTCCACGTGGTGTAAAAAGTATATATATATATATGTATAAATTCAAATACAAATAAATGTACAAATATACATACAAATATATATACAAACATATAAGCATAGAAACTGTAAGTTGAGAAGGAAGGTTTTTAAAGATGATTAAATTAGATTAGGGAAGTCAGTTCAATGCTCTGTAACCGCAACAAAAGTATTCCAAAGGGAGAATGGCACCATTTACTTATGGCTTGAATACACAAGGTGCAGAGAAGTTGAAACAGAAGTTGAGAAAGGAGTGCAAGAAAAAAGTGCAAGATGAAAGTAGTTGGTAGAAAAAACAGATCAGCAATGCACTGTACTGAAAAAAGACGGTCCTCAACAAGACGAAAACCTTATTCTATTGAAAAACACGGAGCCTTCATAAATCTCAGTTCTGAACTTCTCACTTTCTCCCTAGGAGTTTCTATGAGATCGGTGCATCATCAGTTCACTTGAAAAAATAAATATATCTAGAAATTCCTGAACATTTTTTGTTGGCATTGAAAGATTGACGATTGATTTGTTTGTTTAATTTGAGATTTATTTGGTACTGGGGAGCTGGGGTGAGCACTGGGGAGCTGGGGTGAGCACTGGGGAGCTGGGGTGAGCACTGGGGTGCGCAAGATCCCCGAGGTACACTGACGAGGGCAGACACCGTCAGCATACTCCCCTGAGTGCAGTGTAGGAATTGAACTCGTCTCCGAAGCGCCTAAGTTTTCAACACTTTGACTTCGACGTGCGCCACCGGTGGTACACGGAGGTAATTTTCATAATGCTACTGACCGACCAGTAGTCACTAACTCAATTTTCATAAATACTTTATCAGAGCTAAATGAAGGCACGATCCAGTTCATGTTTGATATTTTCAAAATAGTATACTACAATTGACTTTAAATTTGAGTTTGGTATTGAACTTAATATATAGTTGCTAAAGTGTTAACGTGTGCTGATGACCATTCCCCTATTTACTTAGTGAAGGTTTCACTTCTGCTCTTACACCCGGAGAAATTTTGACTCCCTTGGGTGTGTAAAACGAGGTGGTAAATTTCAGTATACATGAGTGCTTCACATTTGATCGTGTTTCAGCGATCGTGAATCGCAGTAATAGTGAAACAAATGTACGAGTTTTACTCAGTGAAAAATTTCTTCGTATAAAATTGTCAGTCAAAATTTGTGAGAGGGATAACATTTTCGAATTGAATATTAAGCCTTTGTAAATTCTTTTCAAATTTACATGTATTGCGAGTCATTCTGTGTATTCTTAGGCTAGTATGAGAATGTGTATCATTCTTTTGAAATAGTTCCGACTCACGCTAATTGTGCCATGATTGACACACTAATGTATGTCATGATTGACACAATAATGTGTGTTGTTTCGTTCATGACACATAACGACTGATCATAAGTTAGTTTTAGTCTCCCTTAATTCAGCAAAGTTGCTTAAAGGAAGGAAAGAGAAAGGCACTATTTAGAATGGAGTCAAGGGAGCGAGGAATTTATGCATGAAGTGTGTTCCCGCGCAGAATACCGTGCGCATAGAAGCAGTAAGTTACATAGGAAGCTTAGGAAACAAGATAAAAGTTGAAGGAGAAAGTAGTAGGTGATGAAAAACCGGACAGCAGTGAACCGAAAGAAGATAGTCCGTAACAAAACAAAAAACTTATTCTATTTCCACAAAAGCAAGGCCTACCTAACGTTTAACTCGGGACCTCACATATTCCCCTTGGGGGGGGCTAATTCCCATTGATACAATCGTTGTCTTCCCAGAGGGGAGCACCTCTCAGTAAAAAAAAAAATAAATAAAAATTAAAGGCTGATGCACTCATGCAAGGGATCGGCTACAGATGCGCTGGCCTCCCTCTAGAAATAGAAAGAAAAGTGTTGAATGAAAGATAGGGTCTACGTAACTACAAAGTCAACGCTAAAGGTGTTGCAGTGGACAGTTAATATTAGCACTGAGGAGTGCTCGATCCCTCAGGTAGACTGACGAGAACAGACACTATCAGCATACGATTGTTTCAACGAATATTCTGTAGGCTTCCAGAGCTGCACTTAGGTAGTACTTAAACAATTTAAAAATTGTTGAAATTGTTTAAATACTACAGGAACTCTACAGGATATTCTTCTACGGCGCTCCTACGGGGAGAAGCAATCGGTTAGAAAAGACCATTTTCTCCATACTTACACACCAGGCTGTTGGATATCTAATAGCTTTATTTTTTTGTCCAATGTCCAACCGATATATACCACAGCTGTCGCAAGAAAAGACTGGCTACGCTGTATTCAGAACTCCAATAAACCGCTCAACTGCTGGAGAAGTTCATTGGGTTTCATCAAAATGACGACCACAGTAATTCCTAGAAAAATTTGGCAGGTTTCTGCAGCAAAGCCGAGGCAGATTTGCACGCTCCCCAACCAAGCTTGTTACGAGGAAAAAATTACTTAGTCCGTCGTGAGTCACAAAACGTGAAATTTCAGGTAAGTGTGACGAATTTGCAACGCCAGCGCTTAAAAATGAATAATACGCTACATTGTGTTTGTACTGCACAGTGTTTTCCACTGTGATGCTCAGTTTATTTACTCAGAGAGCTACGCTATTTTGCAGGCTGTACACAAACGTCAAACAAAAAGAATTGTTTACAAAGCAACAGTACGGCGAAGTTGCGTACGCTACATCATACAAACGTCGTTCATATAACTAAACAATTAAAAGGTAATTATGCTAAATTTTCTTGCTCGTCCAATTTACAATATTACAACCATGTTGTGCTAGCACAAAAAACGTTTCGTGCAGCAGCGGTAAAGCTACACTTTCAGTAGCTTTTGACAGTTGATCAAAGACATTTATTATAATCTGTTCAGGGTCACATCGAGATAAAACTAGCAATGTACGTACACATTAAGATATGTGCAGCTAGTAAAATTCACCTATACGACATATATTTATTCAATAACAAATGAAAATATAAAAGCAGATACCCAGCACATGCAATAATTCATTTCTCTACGACGACATTCGAAGTAAAAATGAGTTCATCTCTCAACTTCCATTAAAACTTCCTCAGAGATCTACACGCAACAAAATTTTCCGTGGAAATTTAGCATAGAGTTTGACTTTTTTCGAACACCACAGAAGTGAGGGGCTCGGGTGTGGCCAAATCAGCCCCTGACATTTCTCGGCACTTTACTAAAAAATCAACTGAGAGTAAAATTTATATCAAAACTTTTAAACTTCAGGTCCTGGAATTTTAAATTTTGCTTCCTAGGTAAATTATTTAAAGAGAAAATTACCTCACGCATTTCACTATTACAGCTTCACTGCGTAACGCTGTAATAGTGAAATGCGTACTGCGTAATCTCTTTTATATCTAGAGGAAATAATTTTTTCGGATAAATTGTCATCATACTTAACAAAAAATCATACGACCTATTAACATGAGAATGGTGCCGTCATATTAAGAAGCTATTATTATGCCAGTAATTTTCACGATTTCATACAAAATTAAACGACTATTGCAATAATTTCTCTTGAAAACTGTTGAGTTTTGATGCACATTTTTCATAAGATTTAATACTCAAAATAGCGCGGGAAAGTGAACGACTAAATAGTGCCTTATTTTTGCGGGGCGTGAACTTTGATCACAACTGCAATAGACTAGCGAAGATTGCCCTTTTCAAAACTCGGCTTCAATAATCCTTTGCACAGCCGCAGTATTTTCCTGAGAACGTGCTTGCAAAACTCGTCTCTAATTTCACATATGCTGGCAGATTTATAACAAATATTTGAAAAAATTGGAAGGCAATCCCCAAGCTCACACAATATCCAAGTGACGTTGGATTTACAATAAGCAGGTAACCGTAGAATTTCAAATAATTGAAAATACAAACGAACATGAATTTGCATCCCACATTATCAATTTACAGATTATTTATCAGCATGAATTTTTTGCAAAATACAAATCCGGGTCTTCTATAGTAAAGACAGCAGTTTCTTTCCGAAATGCGTCGCCGAGTACCACCTCTGGCTTAGCAGTCTCTTCCAGCGCAATGCATTCCGACTTGCCTCGCTTACCGGAAGTCTCGAGAGAATTAATTTCTCGTTCACTGCAGTCTCCTCGAATAACAAACACTTTGGAAACTCGGACATTTTTTGGGGTTTTATTCTTATATGATTGTAGAACAGAGGGATTTAAAATCGAAATCTTCTTTGGGGTGATTGGACACGAAATCCTTGCAGCCCGTTCTGATAGTGATCTTTCCGAATTTACTTCTGACTGCACAGATTTCGAATGATCTCGATCCCGGATCTCAACATCTGAGCTCCTACATTTGTCGTTTTGTTCCACATTCTGCACGACAGGATTAATTTCTCCGGGATCAGTTTTATGGTCCTGTTCATCATTTTCGTACAACCTAAAATGTAGAATTTTTTCTTCATGTATGGCTCGCGTGAAATCCTTCATTGGTGAATTACTTATTGAAGAAAATTTTGAATCAGTTTGTGTTGAATTATTCGCTTGAGGTATTCTATTGAAACAACTGCAGTCTTTCACTGTTTCATGAGGAACAGATTGATCAAAATCAGACTTGGGTTTCTCAAGTATTTCACCAGGATGCTGGGCGTCTGAACGTCCACTTTTGCTATCACGAACGTCGTTGGGAAAACTACTAATTTCTGTTTTCAACTCTACTTTAAACTCATGTTTGTTTTTACCTTCATCGTCAGCCAACGTAAAAGAATTCTTGAAGGTGGGTTCTTGCTCGCAAATGTAGACTGGAAAAAGTCGAGAGAATCTATGTTCAGGAATTTTTACGACGCCTCTGGACATGCGGAGACTCTTCCTCGACAGTTCACAAGCCCCTGTTGAACACACAAATATTTTAGAACTAATTGATATTAGTATCAAGAGTCTCTAAAAAATATACCGAATAAACTCTTGGTTGCCAAAAACACAAGGTTCTAAACCTCTGGTATGATCTACGTAGCTTGTTTGTAGCAAAGTTCTTTCAAAATAATCTTTCAAAGCGCTCTTAAAAGTCCAGCTTTCAAATGAAAACAGTTTGAGCGACATTTTTCAGACAAATGAATTCGGCAACAGAATAACACGCAGGATGTGGAAATGAAATGTACGTACTTACTTCCCTGGGCCAGCGTACGTGTAAATTTTAATGAAAATGGTAACCGAGCATATTAGAAGTGGTACACAAAGGAGAATTTAACACTGTGTGGTAGCGAATACATCCAAAAGAAAAAAGCGTAATTGACGGAAAGGCACTTGAAAGAATCATTTTGAACTCGCTGTGGAAGACTGAAACTCTTAATTCAACGAATAGAAAGAGAACCCCGAATGCCTTCTTTTACTTACAAACAAATAGAACTTTCTCAAAGCGATGTGTGTTTTGTGTTTATTCTTGTTTACTATTAAAACAAGCTCTAGACAATGTTGTGTATCCATGTGCAAGCAATTATACAAGTAACATTATTTTATCTCGCAAGAAGAAGTAGCCGAGGGAACATCAGATCACATAATTTTATTCTAGTGTCTAAATGTGTTTGCCTAAACACGTTGACCACGTATTGGTACATATATGTACTACAAGGTAAACTTTTCATTTGCGTCCCGGTATAAATGAACATTTCATTTATTTCATTGCTTTTTTCGAGTAGATTTTAGCGTGCGAGGCAAAGTATGATCGTGCCACACATCAATTTTTTCACAATTCTCAGAAGACAGAAATGCATTCGAGCAATTAAGTCGATTCATCAACTCTGCTACATACAACGCAAGTCAACCAAACGTGGCAACTTCGCAAACGTAGTCAACGTATTAAGCCATCGCTTCGAAGTACTGGTCTCAACTGCAGTCTAAGATGTTATGTCAGCTGCTGTGAATGATAAATTGATGTTGAGGCTGTCCTCGGCAGAAAATTGGGTCCAGCGAAAACTAGGAGCAGAGTGACGAGTGCCTTCCGTGTGCTACCCAACTTCCATAATTCTTTCGCTTCAGAGCAAGCATTCATGTCCCGGTGTTGCATGCTATGCTTCAGTAGGTGGCACGTGTTTGAAATGATGTATTTATTAGGAGAGTGGACATTTCTATTTGATCCTCACTAGGAAGCGAGTTTAGGCGTTATTTAGAGCGAGTTGTAAGTGTGTGCACTTCAAGTAGCAGCCTTGCTACCTCGCTCTACCGGAAAAGACTTGGGGAAAATGATGTTATATGATAAATAATTTTATCCGACCATGTCTACTTAGCCTGGAGTTTTTGAACCGATTCTTTCCATGTACGGTTAACGGAGCGGGAGAGAAGAAAAAAGAGTTAGCGCAGAGGTCTCTCTGCGTTATTTTCCTTGTAGTCCACACTCTTTGAGTTGGAGACGATAGTCAATAAGGCGTTAAGTTTGCTGGGTAACGAGTAAAATTTGAGAAAATGTACCGTTTTAATAATTTCTTAACACCACCTAAAAACAAACTAGGTGGCTAACAATAACCCACACTGCCTCAATATTATCCCAAAATCGGCGCACAAACTAAAGAAAGGTTTGGCTACATAGCAATTAAGTTTGCCCAGTATACTCCATGAAAATATAAAAAAAATAGAAACCTAATTATGTTGTGGACGGAAGTATATAGATTTCTTCCTGCCCCACGCATTTTTTGAGTTAGAAAACTGTGCCTGTGAAAAATGCGACTTGAGCCACCGGTGGTACAAGGAGGGAATTTCCAAAATGCTGCTGATCGACCAGTAGTCAAGAACTCCATTTTCATCAGAAATGAAAACTATATGAAGGCATGATCCAGTTAATGTTTACCATTTTCAACGTTAATTACGACAATAAATTTCAAATTAGAGTTGAATATTAAACTTCAGTTTCACCTCACCTGCCGCAGTCAAAGTGTTGAACTACTTTTAGTGCTCATCCTAAATGCCACCACACTGATGCTAAATATTTGTTCACACAACCACCCTCACCAGACGGCTGCAGGCGTGCGACTTTGGACGGACGGCGGAGCTCATTTCGAGAGCCTGTTGCCTGCCTGCAATACGGTGCTCTCGAAGTCGTCTGAGCTCTGCAAGTTATTCGGGATTTGAGTTGCTGCTTCACTTCTTCAGATATGGTCATTTTCAATTCCCTTCTTCCTGAGAACTCATTACGCGAATCGGTCGATACCGTTTGGCGGTGGGAAACGTTGCGGTTTTGCCGAAGGGTTTCGTAGCTCTTCATTACAGCGTGGTCGATTTGGGCTTCTCGCCGCCTCAATTTTTGTAACATTTCGTGAAGTCTCCGTTTGAGCTGCTGAATTTCTTTCTTTTGTTGCGCCACGTTCCGCGTCGCGAGCAGTTTGCCAGCAGCCCTTGCGGAGGTGCAATACTTCTGCCTAATTATT
Source organism: Platorchestia sp. MABIK (assembly GCA_014220935.1). NCBI lineage: Eukaryota > Metazoa > Arthropoda > Malacostraca > Amphipoda > Talitridae > Platorchestia > Platorchestia sp. MABIK. The sequence continues at coordinate 15,321 of JACJUY010012084.1, read as the reverse complement.
CGTGAGCTTCCGCCAGGGCGTGCGTGGAACAAAGGCGACGAGTTGAGTGTCGACCTCGCACGAAAACCAGAGTTTTCATTGAAGTTTGGAAACATGGACGATGTTTCTGAATTGTTCCAGTTTTGAGCGTTCATCAGGTGGTAATTACCAACCAGAGATGGGCGCCGACGGTTGGTTGTACACTCTAGTCTTTGGCACCCAATTTTAGATTTTACTTTGGTGATGACGCTGGCGAAATCAAAATATCCATTCGTACGGCTAATATTTCTCGTCTGTATGTTAAAGTAAGTTTTATCCCGTTCCATCACGCAGATCCTCTTTCTCGTGAGTCCCAAGTCCCCCAGCTGCGAAGGTAATAGATTTTCCTGCCTTGTCCCACACGGATGAACTCGCAAGTTAGTAGCCAACACATTTGCTGATAGCGAATTACTCAGCTTCACGGGCCCCTCTCTTCTACATTTTTTTTGTTTTGGACCTAAATTGAAGTTTTGGTTCGCATTATTAACTGCAGGAAATTTTCTCGGTGAACGATATCGCTCAGATGGGCCTGTGTAGCGCTGATCACTTGCGCTCAATTCGGGTGGAGAAGAAGGCCTTTGGCTCATGGGAAGATTTTTCTGCAAGAAATGCGTGCCGCGCTGGTTCATTTGTCCGCTTGTTTTGGTGGATATTAGTTCGCCAGACGACGGGGGTACAGTAGTGTTCTCTTCGATGCTGATGATGTGTTCAGTTGGAAATTTTAGAGAAGCTCCTGGTAAACTTTCTATTGAAAAAAGCATATTTAAGGTAGAATTATCCATGCTCTTGATATACTGTTCACACGAACCTCTTTCGTATTCGGGTAGGAAAGTCATTTTATTAATTTCCCGAGTTGTTATTTCGTTAGAAAAAACCGAACTTTGGTCGGTTCTTCGTAATTTGTTGCTAAAATTCGAATCATTTTGGTCCCGAAGAAATGGCTCGTAAGGCCTTTTTTGAGACAAAAATGAGTTAGTGCAAGGAACCGTGACAGAACTGTCGCGAGTAGCTACTGTTGCAGCCACCACGTCGAGATCATTAGCTAAGTTTGGATCATTGCTCGCATCGGTCAAATTAGGTGGCGTAAAGTTTCCGCCATTTAGCGAATAAGAAGCCGGTACTGACACGTTATAAGCATCCTTCTCTTGCTCACAGTTCTCGGCGCGCACAGGCGTAGAAGTGCAAGCGTTGTTGGAGACGAAGTTATCAAGTAAAGAATTTATTTCTTGGTCCAACTGGTCTTCCAGCAAGCAGGGATTACCGGTCAAATTCCCTGAATTTTTTGAGGCTTCCTCTCTTATTGAGACAAAGTCCGGTTGACCTTGACCTTGGGGCTTAGCTTTCATACTTTGAGGTGCTGCATGCTCACCAGAGTGACAGTCGAAACGATCATTTTGGCCCCCCTTGTGCTTAGCTTGCAGGAGCGGCCGCGGAGCTTTGAGTGGCTGAACTTCATGGTGGTGAGCGCGAGGCTTCAAGTCCCACATGGGCAGTGCCTGGGGAGAAGGGGATGTCATGGTAGTCATTAATCATAATAGTTCATCGGTTATAATAGTAATCAGCTCTAATAGTCATAAGTCACATTAGTCATTAGTGAAAATAGTCATTAGTGAAAATAGTCATTAGTCATAATAGTCAATATCCATAATAGTCAGAAGTCACAGTGGTCATGAGTCATAAGAGTCATAATAATAAGAGTAGTCATCTGGAGCACCGCTAGTTTGTAGCGCGCAGAATGTCATCGCGCTAAAAGAAAGGAACTAGAAACAAGAACATTTTCCCATCATCGAACTGATTGCTCAATGCGCTTTAAAATATTTTTGAGCTGACACGTCCCTGACACATCCCTGACACATCCCTGACACATTTTTGACATGTCACGCACGGACGAGATTTTCGAGTTCTCACGTTTTTACGGTTGGACTAATTTGAAAACTTTATTTTAAGTGTAAAAACTCCGTCATTAAACACAGAGGAGAATAAATCCTTCATAATATCTGTGAATGCGTAACTCTTACATAGTTGGTTCCCAATGGTTCAATTCGAAGGTAAATCAAAATGCTATAATAAGACAAAGTTATTAAAACAATTTACTACAGTCAAAATTTTTCTTTTGTCTCATACGATTGTGGGTTCATTGGCTCAGCTGCTGTGATCATCCCTAGTAAGAATTACGTATAAAGATTTATCAAAAGTGTTAAGATATCAGGGAAAAATTTTAAACTCCATTTCAGGCAACTCAACAAAACCCCAAAAACCAATCGTTTTCATTTATGGATGACGAGGAAGATAAATATCAAGGAAAATGGAACTGGATATCGAGGAAAGTGAAACTGGATATCGAGGAAAGTGAAACTGGATATCGAGGAAAGTGAAACTGGATATCGAGGAAAGTGAAACTGGATATCGAGGAAAGTGAAACTGGATATCGAGGAAAGTG